>SJYC01096948.1:0-39008 GCA_006408675.1 Madoqua kirkii
GATTAAGTCCATTTTATTGCAAATATGTTTAACCAGTCTTTTATGAGCAGAAATTTTTAATATTTATGGAGTAAAATTATCAATTTTTAATTTGTTATTGCATTTGACAGTTTCATATTTCCATTTTTTAAATTTCTATTTCTATACCAGGTTTTCCCATCTGTGTATTCATCTTGTTCATTCTTTCCTTTAAAATGTTAAGCATATCTAAATTGCTATGTTAAATTGCCTGCTAGTTCCAACATCTCTGTAATCTCTGGATCTGTCTCTAGTATCCTTTTGTCCCCTCATTATGGAACACAAAATTTCTCACTTCTTTGCCTATGTAGTAACGTTTTATTTTAAGCTAAACATGGATGGATGCTACGTTGTTGAGAGTAAGGGACTTTTTTGCTATTTTAAATAAGCATAAAGCAGAGAGACAAGACGGCAGAGAAGCAGGTGGATGTAGAGCACATCTCTCTCCACCGCTGCCTCAGGAATACATCTTCAGACACAGATCTCACAGGGCACAAGTTCAGAGCCGGCAGGAGTCCTTAACCACCAGAAAGGAACACATAGATACACATATAACCCTGTAAGACAAAGGTAAAAAGAGAAAGAGAGTGAGTGGGACCAGACCTGCACCCACAGGATGTGAGAGCTGAAGCAGGGATGGGTTCTCCACATTGGGACAACATGCTGGGACAGAAGGGAGGCATTTGAGGCTGTTGGAGAGAGAAGTGGCTCATTGTGGAGTGAGAACCACACAGATAATCTGTGCCACAGCCCTATGTGCCCCAGACAGGGACATGAGTCCGCGGGAATGTGTGGCATCTGGGAGCTGAAGTGTAATGATTGAAGAGCAATACCAGGGTGAGGACTGCTACTGACTATAGAGAGATAACTCGAGGGGATGGAAGAGAGGAGATAGTGGTAGGGAATGCCTTTGGGGGAAAGTCAGGTGGCCATAGGACTTCCCTTGTGGCTCAGATTATCAAAAATCTGCCTGCAATGTGGGGGACTGTGATCAAAACTATCCCAACAAACAAAAGCGAAGGGCAAGATAATGTCAGAGGTGAATCCTATCTATCAAAAGTTTAGACAAGAGCTAATGCCTATCCTTCACAAACTTTTCCAAAAATTACAGAGGAAGGAACACTTCCAAACTCATTCTATCAGGCCACCATCACCTTGATATAAAAACCAGATAAAGGAGAAAAAAGAAAGAAAGAAAATTATAGGACAGTATCACTGATGAACATAAATGCAAAAGTCCTCAAAAATCCTAGCAAACAGAATCCAACAACACATTAAAAGGATCATGTCCTAAGCAAGTTGGGTTGATCCAAGGGATGCTAGGATTCTTTAATATATACAAATTAATCAATGTGATATACCATGCTAACAAACTAAAAGATATAAACCATGTGATAAACTTAATAGAAGCATAAAAAACTTTTGACAAATTCAGCATCCATTTATGATAGAAACTCTTCAGGGAATTGGCCTAAAAGAAACCTACCTCAACACAGTAAAGTCTATATACAAGAAACCCACAGTAAACATTATTCTCAATGGGGAAAAAATTGAAGTATCCCTTTCAAGGTCAGGAACAAGACAAGGGTACCCATTCTCACTGCTATTATTCAATATAGTTTTGGAAGTACTAGCCATGGTAATCAGAGAAGAAAAAGAAGTAAAAGAAATATATATTGGGAAAAAAAGTAAAATTCTCACTGTTTACAGAAGACATGATTACTATGTATAGTAAACATAAGAAACCCTAAAGATACTTTACTATTTGATAAAATCAAAATATGCAAAATCAATACAGAAATCCCTTGCATTCCTATATACTCACAATGAAAAATCAGAAAGAAAAATTAAGGAACAAATCCCATTCACCATTGCAACAAGAAAGAATAAAATGCCTAGGAATAAATCTACCTAAAGAGACAAAAGAGCTTTATACAGAAAACTATGAAAGTGAAAGTGAAGTCACTTAGTCATGTCCGACTCTTTGCAACCCCAAGGGCTGTAGCCTACAACAGACTTCCCCACCCATGGGATTTTCCAGGCAAGAGTACCAGAGTGGGTTGCCATTTTCTTCTGCAGGGGATCTTCCTGACCCAGGGATTGAACCCAAGTCTCTCATATTGCAGGCAGACGCTTTACCCTCTGAGCCACAGAAAACTATAAGACACTGATGAAAGAAATCAAAGATGACATAAACAGATGAAGAGCTATATCATACTCCTGGATTGGTAGAATCAATATTATGAAAATGACTATAATACCCGAAGCAATCTACAGATTTAGTTCAATCTCTATCAAATTACCAATGGCGTTTTTCACAGAACTAGAACAAAAAATTTCACAATTCGTATGGGAACACAACAGACCCCAAATAATCAAATCAATCTTCAGAAAGAAGAATGGAGCTGGAGGAGTCAACTTTCCTCTCTTTAGCCTATAATACAGTGCTATAGCCATCAAAAGGGTATGGTATACTGACAAAAACAGAAACACAGACCAATGGAGCAAGATAGGAACCCCAGAGGTAAACCCACACACCTATGGGCACGTTATATTTGACAAACAAGGCAAGACTATACAATGGAGAAAAGATAGTCTCTTCAATAAGTGATGCTAGGAAAACTGAAAAGCTATATGTAAAAGAATGAAGTTAGAACACTTCCTAACACAATGTGAAGTGAAGTAGCTCAGTCGTGTTCGACTCTTTGCAACCCCATGGACTGTAGCCTACGAGGCTCCTCTGTCCATGGGATTTTCCAGGCAATAGTCCTGGAGTGGCTTGCTATTTCCTCCTCCAAGGGATCTTCCCAACCCAGGGATCGAGCCCAGGTCTCCGCATTGTAGACAGACGCTTTACCATCTGAGCCACACAAAGGTAAACTCAAAATAGATTAAATACTTAGTATAAGGCCAAAACTATAAAACTCTTACAGGAACACTTTGACATAAATCATAGCAAGATCCTCTTTCACCCATCTCTAGAGTAACAGAAATAAAAACAAAAATAAAGAAATGGGATCTAATTAAATTTAAAAGCTTTTGCATGCCAAAGAAATCAAAGAAGATGAAAAGACAGCCCTTAGAATGGGAGAAAATAATTGCAAATAAAGCAACTGACAAAGGATTAATCTCCAAAATATATAAGCAGCTCAAGCAACTTAATATCAGAAAAGCAAACCAAGCAAAAAATAAGCAGAAGACCTAAATAGACATTTCTCCAAAGAAGACATATAGGTGGCTAACAGACACATGAATAAATGCTCAACATAACTTATTATTAGAGAAATGTAGATCAAAACGACAATGAGATATCACCTCACACCACTCAGAATGACCATCATCAAAAACTGTACATAAATGCCGGAGAGGATGTGGAGAAAAGGAAACCCTTTTGCATTGTTGTTGGGAATGTAAACTGATACAGCCACTATGGAGAACAGTATGGAGATTTCTTTAAAAATTAAGAATAAAACTACCACGCATGTATGCTTGCTCAGTCATGTCCAACTCTTTGCAACCCATGGACTGTAGCTTGCCAGGCTCCTTGGTCCTTGGAATTTTCCAGTCAAGAATATTGGAGTAGATTGCCATATCACCCAGCAATCCTACTACTGGGCATATAACCTGAGAAAACCACAATTATAACCAACACATATATCCCAATGTTCATTGCAGTACTATTTAAAAGAGTCTGGACATGGAGACAACATAGTTATCCACTGACAGATAAATGGATTAAAAAAGTTTATATATTCTATATATATATAGAATAGAATATTACTCAGCCATAAAAAAGAGCAGGTTTGACTCTGTCCTAGTGAGGTAGATGAGCCTAGAGCCTGTTATACAGAATGAAGTAATTCAGAAAGAGAAAAACAAGTATTGTGTAGCAACACATATATATGGAATCTAGAAAAATGGTATCAATGAATCTATTTGTAGGGAAGCAGTAGAGATGCAGACATAGAGAACAGATCTGTGGACACTGTGGGGGAAGCAGAGAGTGGGACAAATTGAGAGAGTGGCACTGGAATATGTACATTACCATATATAAAATAGAGAGCCAGTGGGAATTTGTTGTATGACACAGGGAGCTCTTCCCAGTGCTCTGTGACACCTAAAGGGTTGGGATGGTGTGGGAGATGAGAGGGACGTTCAAGAGAGAGAGGACATATGTATAGCTATGGCTGATTCATGTTGATGTATTGCAGGAACCAACACAACTTTGTAAAGCAATTATCCTCCAATTAAAAATAAATGAAAATTTTAAAAGCATAAAGCGTTACTTTGGCAGAAAATTAATTGAATAGTGGATGACTTTGATTATTAGGGTCGGTTTGTGTTATTTTTGTTCTAAGTCTAGCGTTGCCCTACTCTTGATATATAAACTTTCAGAGATCTGCATTGAATGCCATGGTGCTTAGCAAGAGTCTGCAGCTGCTACTGCTGCTAAGTCACTTCAATCGTGTCCGACTCTGTGCAGCCCCATAGACGACAGCCCACCTGGCTCCCCCACCCATGGGATTCTCCAGGCAGGAGTACTGCAGTGGGTTTTTCCATTGCCTTCTCCATAGCAAGTGTCTAGCTAGTCAGAGCTCCTAATGCTCTCAGAAATATGTATCCTCCACAGTCTATATTTCCTTTCACAGTTCCCCAGCTTTTCCTGCACAACCACAGCTTAATATTTGGTGAAAAACTTTAAAAATGATTCCTTGGCTTATTTCTTTCTTTGCACAGCTTCTTTCTCTAGGGTACTTGTCTCTATAAATTGTAAATAATTTAGGGGTTCCAAATTTCAATTTCTGCCTTCTAAATTCAGGAAGACCATCATGCTGTGATTGGGATCTGCCTTCCTTTTTTATAATTTGTAAACTGCCTCCTAGAGATAGCAATGGTGATTATCGGGTTCACTTAGTGCTTCTTTCCTCTCAGAGGTCACAGCCCTGGGTTGGCTCCTGTTGAAAGTCTGAAATAGTAGCTTCATATATTGTTTTGTTTGATCACAGTTTATACTGAGTGGGCTAGCCAGTGCCACTTAATGTCTTGCTATAGTAGGAGTCCCCCAAGATCTGTTATTTATGAAAGTTAATGTGCATTGTTAACATAAAATGTGGATACTACTGAGTAAAAAGACTATTAAGGATTTCAAAGTTTTTGATAAAAACTTTAAAAAATCTCTCTTCTACGAGATTAAATTCCCTAGCTTCATCAAGGGTAATGCATAACAGATTCTATCTGATTTATGCCCTTAAGCTAAGTGAATTTTCAAGTTAAGTGAAGTGAAAGTCATTCAGTCATGTCCGACTTTGCAACCCCATGGACTCTTTTCCAGGCTGGAATACTGGAGTGGGTAGCCTTTCCCTTCTCCAGGGGATCTTCCCAACCCAGGGATGGAACCCAGGTCTCCCACATTGCAGGCAGACTCTTTACCAGGTGAATTTTTTACCAGCTAAGCAACAAGGAAAGTCCAAGAATACTGGACTGGGTAGCCTATCCTTTCCCTGGTAGGTCTTCCTGACCCAGGAATCGAACTGGAGTCTCCTGCATTGCAAGCAGATTCTTTACCAACTGAGCTATCAGGGAAGCCTGAATTTTCAAGCATAATGCAATCAACTTAAAAAACAATAGCAGTTAAGTATAAGATATACTGTATATGTATACATTCTTAAGAAAAAAATCATATAAAATATGATTTTTGGAAATCAGATCTGAGATGAGATATTAAAAATCAAAATGAGATATCAAATATCAAAAATCATCATATTTGGTTTTACTTCTTTTCCTCCATGGACAGAGAAGTTCATGCATTAACATCAATGAGTAGATAGATATGAAGTTGAAGGTAGATTTTCTAGACTTTTGACTCTGGATAGCTTAAACTGGATATATGTCAAATTTTCCTTCACTGATCTCAACCTATTTCACATCTCACCTCTGTATGTACTTTCCCCTAATCCTTAACATGCACACACAGACACACATAAATGGCCCTGTGAGGGCAGACCCACCCATTTCTGTCTTTGCCAAGGATACAGATAGGCAACGCACATAACACAGTTTGGATAAGCACTACATCTGTGATCATATTTGTCACAATTTCATCATGGCTTACTGTCAGCTCTTCATATATATATATGTGGAGAGAGAGATGCTGGATAGATTAACCCTCCAGGCTCCTCTGTCTATACAGTTCTCCTGGCAAGAACACTGGAGTGCATTGCTGTGCCCTCCTCCACAAGGGATCTTCCCAACCCAGGGACTGAACTCCCATCTCTTACATCTCCTGCACTGGCAGGCAGGCTCTTTACCAGTAGAGTCACCTGGGACAAAAATAATAATGATAATAATAATAACAATAAAACTGGATGACGTCCTGGGAATGGCAACCCACTCCAGTTCTCTTGCCTGTGAAATCCCATGGATGTGGGAGCATAGTAGGCTACAGTGCATGGGATTGCAAAGAGCCAGACACGACTGAGCAACTTCACTTTCACTTTTCACTTTCAACTTAAATTCAAAAACGCTTTTAATAAGAAACCTCCAATGGAAGAAAAGAACAGGCTAAAGGATGGGCAAAAGTTGAAGAGCAGCAGAGTAGAGCTCAAGAAAAGATCAGGAGTGAGGGATTCCTTCATCCAGTTACAAAGCAAAATGGCCCGTTGGGAGGCAGACCTTTACGTGCACAGTAATGATCTAAATATACGTGCATCTGTGAGGGAAAATGGGCAGTGTACATCTCTTCTTACATTTTAAATATAGTTAATGCTTAATAATGTAAGCAAATTGCTAGGATAAATCCCTAGCCTTTTTTCTTTCAGTTTGCCTTGTTCATTTCAGGCTGCTGTTATTGTTGTCCAGTTGCTCAATCATGTCCGACTCTTTGTGACCCCACGGACTGCAGCGCACCAGACTTCCCTCTCCATCACCAACTCCCAGAGCTTGCTCAAACTCATGTCCATTGAGTCGGTGATGCCATCCAACCATCTTATCCTCTGTCGTCCCCTTCCCCTCCTGCCTTCAATCTTTTCCAGCATCAGGATATTTTCCAATGAGTCAGGTCTTCACACCAGGTGGCCAAAGTATTAGAGCTTCAGCTTCAGCATCGGTCCTTCCAATGATATTCAGAGTTGATTTCCTTTAGAATTAACTAGTTTGATCCCCTTGCAAAGGGACACTCAAGAATCTTCAACATCACAGTTTAATAATATAAATTCTTCGGCACTCAGCCTTCTTTATGGTCCACCTCTCATATCTATGCATGACTACTGGAAAAACCATAGTTTTGACTAGATAGACCTTTGTCGGCCAAATAATGTCTCTACTTTACACTGCCTAGGTTTGTCATATACACTGTCTAGGTTTGTCGTAGTTTTTCTTCCAAGGAGCAAGCATCTTTTAATTTCATGGCTGCAGCCCAAAAAGGAAAGTGATTTTGGAGCCCAAAAAGGAAAGTCTGTCACTGTTTCCATTGTTTCCTCCACTATTTGCCACGAAGTGATGGGACCAGATGCCATGATTATATTTAGTTAACTCTTATTATACATAGTTAACTCTTAGTAATGTAAGGCTGACCATCTCACTTCAAATTGCCAGAGTAAATCCCTTGCCTTTTCTTTTTCAGTCTGCAGGGCTTATTTCGGGTGATATACTGATATCCACTCCAGTTCTTGGCCCATGCTCTGTCTGTAGTGCTTCCTGATGGTCTTTTATACTGCCCAAGCAAGGTAAACAAATAAAACTGTACATATACATGATCATATGACACACTAAAAAATGGGGTAATGCCATTTATATCTCAATCTTAAACACTTTAAAAAAAAATAAAATTATAACAAGGAAAATATTAATAAACTAAAGTTAAGTAAAGTGTTAGTTGCTCAGCCAAGTCTAACTCTTTGTGACCTCATGGACACATCATGTCACTTTCCAGGCAAGAATATTGGACTAGGTTGCTATCCCCTTCTCCAGGGGATCTTTCTGGCCCAGGGATCAAAACCTGGTCTTCTGCATTGCAAGTGTATTCTTTACCATCTGAACCACCGTGAAGTCCTAAACGAGGGCTAAGAGAATTTAAATAATCTCTTTCTACTCACAGAACAAGCAAGTGGCAAAGACAATGATCAGACCTGGGTCTTTCTGTTATACAAGGTCATATTCTTTTCACTGGCTTTACTCTTTTCCCTCAGGTTCTGAATATTTTGGAAGGGGAGTAGGTGGGTAGGTGATCTTTTCCAAAACTGAACGTTGGCTTTTGATTGTAGAATATTTCACATGTAACATGAGACAATGTCACACGTGTTATTCCGTAATAGCCTTTAGTCAAAATGATGAAATTAAAGGCCAAGTCTTATTATAGCAATAAAATATCTAGTGCTTTATCTATATCTGGTTCTTTGTCAAGAAGTGTCCAAAACCTATAGAGTTTTTTTAAACAGTGATCCCAAACTCACCCTTATTAGACTCATAGAATGTTAAGATGATTATTTATTTAAAGAGACCTTGAAAGAATTCCAAAATCATCAAAATTCAGAAGGATATGACTTATCATTGGGAAGGCAGTTGTCTAAGAGTTGCCATTGACCTACTTTGTACTGAGGGGACCAGAATCTTGATGGTAATATTCAGCTAGGGTTCAGTCATAGCCGCTGCGAGCCAGTATGCCCTGTTATGGCAGTGCTGATGGTTAAACTATGTAAACACTTCCCTACTCATTGGTACATATCAGTTGCAATAGCAGTAACACGAATTAATGGTATAAATTCCAGCACATCTGGTTGATTTTAGGAATTCAATACACACTTCATTCCCAAGACATTACTTTTTCCTAGATCAGTGTCTGTGCAGGGAGGTGAGGGCCTGCTCTGAAATCCTACCACTTATTTTAAATATCAAGGAGTTAGTTGTATTATGGTAAAAATATTTTGGGGTGGGTGTTTCATGGCAAGAGGAAACAGAGTAGAGACTCAGGAGGAAATGAAGTTTATTGTACTCTAGATCCTAGAGACAGAAGGCTTTGCATGTCCTGCAAGGCCACATGGAAAAGCGCCAGAGTAGCGAGGAGGAAGAAAGTAGGAGTGAGGGGAAGGGTTTAGACTAGAAACTTTATTGAAGCTTCTGTGGGAAAGGCAAGGCAAGCCCGAGTGAATAGTTAGCACTGGCTGGTTTGAGTATTTCCTCAGGGTGCTTTGGGCTACAGGGGCGGCCCCTAATTTCCTGGCACCTGGCCCTGGGAGGATTAAGGCAGAAGGACCTCCTGGCGTGCCAGAGCCAGAGAAAGTGAGTGCTGTGGATTTGTTAGTTTGCATATCAACCTGCATCTGGCTGGGCCCTTTGCTGGCTATGAAACTTGGTTTGCCTCTGGAGAGGCAGTCTTTTTCCTAGCCAGAGAGTTTTTTTTTTTTTTTTAAGAAGTCAAAACACCATCATATACAAAAAATTAAACATGGACTTCACTAGTGGCTCAGCAGGTAAAAAATTCGCCTGCGATGCTGAAGACCTGGGTTCGATCCCTGGGATGGGAAGATCCTCTGGAGAAGGGAAAGGCAACCCACTCCAGTATTCTGGCCTGGAGAATTTCATGAGCTGTATAGTCCATGGGGTTGCAAAGAGTTGGATGTGACTGAGTGACTTTCATTTCACTTTATATGTGTGTGTGTGTGTGTATATACATGTATATATATATATATATATATATATACACATATGGAGAAGGCAGTGGCACCCCACTCCAGTACTCTTGCCTGGAAAATCCCATGATGGAGGAGCCTGGTAGGCTGCAGTCCATGCTAAGGGTCAGACACGACTGAGCGACTTCTCTTTCACTTTTCATTTTCATGCATTGGAGAAGGAAATGGCAACCCACTCCAGTGTTCTTGCCTGGAGAATCCCAGGATCGGAGGAGCCTGGTGGGCTGCTATGTATAGGGTCGCACAGAGCAGACACTGTCTCTTATACACATCTGGTAGTGTATAAGAGACAGCCTCTGTATGTACTTTCCCCTAATCCTTAACATGCACACACAGACACACATAAATGGCCCTGTGAGGGCAGACCCACCCATTTCTGTCTTTGCCAAGGATACAGATAGGCAACGCACATAACACAGTTTGGATAAGCACTACATCTGTGATCATATTTGTCACAATTTCATCATGGCTTACTGTCAGCTCTTCATATATATATATGTGGAGAGAGAGATGCTGGATAGATTAACCCTCCAGGCTCCTCTGTCTATACAGTTCTCCTGGCAAGAACACTGGAGTGCATTGCTGTGCCCTCCTCCACAAGGGATCTTCCCAACCCAGGGACTGAACTCCCATCTCTTACATCTCCTGCACTGGCAGGCAGGCTCTTTACCAGTAGAGTCACCTGGGACAAAAATAATAATGATAATAATAATAACAATAAAACTGGATGACGTCCTGGGAATGGCAACCCACTCCAGTTCTCTTGCCTGTGAAATCCCATGGATGTGGGAGCATAGTAGGCTACAGTGCATGGGATTGCAAAGAGCCAGACACGACTGAGCAACTTCACTTTCACTTTTCACTTTCAACTTAAATTCAAAAACGCTTTTAATAAGAAACCTCCAATGGAAGAAAAGAACAGGCTAAAGGATGGGCAAAAGTTGAAGAGCAGCAGAGTAGAGCTCAAGAAAAGATCAGGAGTGAGGGATTCCTTCATCCAGTTACAAAGCAAAATGGCCCGTTGGGAGGCAGACCTTTACGTGCACAGTAATGATCTAAATATACGTGCATCTGTGAGGGAAAATGGGCAGTGTACATCTCTTCTTACATTTTAAATATAGTTAATGCTTAATAATGTAAGCAAATTGCTAGGATAAATCCCTAGCCTTTTTTCTTTCAGTTTGCCTTGTTCATTTCAGGCTGCTGTTATTGTTGTCCAGTTGCTCAATCATGTCCGACTCTTTGTGACCCCACGGACTGCAGCGCACCAGACTTCCCTCTCCATCACCAACTCCCAGAGCTTGCTCAAACTCATGTCCATTGAGTCGGTGATGCCATCCAACCATCTTATCCTCTGTCGTCCCCTTCCCCTCCTGCCTTCAATCTTTTCCAGCATCAGGATATTTTCCAATGAGTCAGGTCTTCACACCAGGTGGCCAAAGTATTAGAGCTTCAGCTTCAGCATCGGTCCTTCCAATGATATTCAGAGTTGATTTCCTTTAGAATTAACTAGTTTGATCCCCTTGCAAAGGGACACTCAAGAATCTTCAACATCACAGTTTAATAATATAAATTCTTCGGCACTCAGCCTTCTTTATGGTCCACCTCTCATATCTATGCATGACTACTGGAAAAACCATAGTTTTGACTAGATAGACCTTTGTCGGCCAAATAATGTCTCTACTTTACACTGCCTAGGTTTGTCATATACACTGTCTAGGTTTGTCGTAGTTTTTCTTCCAAGGAGCAAGCATCTTTTAATTTCATGGCTGCAGCCCAAAAAGGAAAGTGATTTTGGAGCCCAAAAAGGAAAGTCTGTCACTGTTTCCATTGTTTCCTCCACTATTTGCCACGAAGTGATGGGACCAGATGCCATGATTATATTTAGTTAACTCTTATTATACATAGTTAACTCTTAGTAATGTAAGGCTGACCATCTCACTTCAAATTGCCAGAGTAAATCCCTTGCCTTTTCTTTTTCAGTCTGCAGGGCTTATTTCGGGTGATATACTGATATCCACTCCAGTTCTTGGCCCATGCTCTGTCTGTAGTGCTTCCTGATGGTCTTTTATACTGCCCAAGCAAGGTAAACAAATAAAACTGTACATATACATGATCATATGACACACTAAAAAATGGGGTAATGCCATTTATATCTCAATCTTAAACACTTTAAAAAAAAATAAAATTATAACAAGGAAAATATTAATAAACTAAAGTTAAGTAAAGTGTTAGTTGCTCAGCCAAGTCTAACTCTTTGTGACCTCATGGACACATCATGTCACTTTCCAGGCAAGAATATTGGACTAGGTTGCTATCCCCTTCTCCAGGGGATCTTTCTGGCCCAGGGATCAAAACCTGGTCTTCTGCATTGCAAGTGTATTCTTTACCATCTGAACCACCGTGAAGTCCTAAACGAGGGCTAAGAGAATTTAAATAATCTCTTTCTACTCACAGAACAAGCAAGTGGCAAAGACAATGATCAGACCTGGGTCTTTCTGTTATACAAGGTCATATTCTTTTCACTGGCTTTACTCTTTTCCCTCAGGTTCTGAATATTTTGGAAGGGGAGTAGGTGGGTAGGTGATCTTTTCCAAAACTGAACGTTGGCTTTTGATTGTAGAATATTTCACATGTAACATGAGACAATGTCACACGTGTTATTCCGTAATAGCCTTTAGTCAAAATGATGAAATTAAAGGCCAAGTCTTATTATAGCAATAAAATATCTAGTGCTTTATCTAGTATCTGGTTCTTTGTCAAGAAGTGTCCAAAACCTATAGAGTTTTTTTAAACAGTGATCCCAAACTCACCCTTATTAGACTCATAGAATGTTAAGATGATTATTTATTTAAAGAGACCTTGAAAGAATTCCAAAATCATCAAAATTCAGAAGGATATGACTTATCATTGGGAAGGCAGTTGTCTAAGAGTTGCCATTGACCTACTTTGTACTGAGGGGACCAGAATCTTGATGGTAATATTCAGCTAGGGTTCAGTCATAGCCGCTGCGAGCCAGTATGCCCTGTTATGGCAGTGCTGATGGTTAAACTATGTAAACACTTCCCTACTCATTGGTACATATCAGTTGCAATAGCAGTAACACGAATTAATGGTATAAATTCCAGCACATCTGGTTGATTTTAGGAATTCAATACACACTTCATTCCCAAGACATTACTTTTTCCTAGATCAGTGTCTGTGCAGGGAGGTGAGGGCCTGCTCTGAAATCCTACCACTTATTTTAAATATCAAGGAGTTAGTTGTATTATGGTAAAAATATTTTGGGGTGGGTGTTTCATGGCAAGAGGAAACAGAGTAGAGACTCAGGAGGAAATGAAGTTTATTGTACTCTAGATCCTAGAGACAGAAGGCTTTGCATGTCCTGCAAGGCCACATGGAAAAGCGCCAGAGTAAGGAGAAGCAGGGCCATGTTCAGGGGTGAATGGAGAGTCCGCTGGGGCTGCTGTCAAATGCAGGTGCTGCAGTGGGTCTTCCAATGGAGTTTTTAAAAAGTGCTGCATTTTTGATAACTTATTTTCGATTGGGTAGTGGCTATTCTTTTGAGTTATCAAAGGTCAAGTTAGGGGCTCCCCAAAATACTGTCTAAAACACATTTGTTATTTGGAAGAACAAACACTCCAGGGAGTGACATGAATCTCAGATGTCACACGCTCCTAAATTTGTCTCAGATCATCCCTGTTACTGAATTCATATTCAACAGCTTGTCTTTAGAAAGCCAGTACTTCAGAGGTAGCAATGAACGTCTGCTTTAATCAGAAGGCCAGTAATCTGGGGAGAAGACAGACTCATGTCCTCAAAAGCAACTCCAAAGATGCTGATCAGCCATAACAGTTTTCAAGAGGAAAGGGGGAAAGAATCTCAGTGCATGATCAAGGCAGGAGGTCAGGTTCTCCATCTATTTTCTGTTGTGCCCAGGCTGGCTGACTCCCCTCGGGCTTTCTTCATACGTTATCTCATCCATGTGGTCTGCCAGCAGGATTGCTAAGGGGGCTCCTGAGGGCAGAGTGAAAGTCATTTACTTCATTCTTCATTCTTACTTCTTTCAATCTAGGGAAAGAATTGACAGATTAGTTGAGGCACTGTGTGCATTTAGGAGAGCATAAGTCAACAACTAGGTTAAATGTTACCTAGTGATTTCATTTTCATAATTAAGGTTTAAAGGTAACAGGATTGGGTAAACAGGAAAAAGACAAAAACTCTTATACCCTCACTGCTCTTCCTCTCCATGCCTGCGAGTTCCTTTATTTCTGGGAATATTCCAAGCCTGCGTGTCTTCTGGCAAAATGAGCCCTACACCTTGACCATTGGTAGCTACAGTTTGTACTCTTCTCCCTTCCTCTTTTCACCTTATATTTGTGTCTCAAATATCTTGCCATCCATCCTCACCTGCTGGAACTAGATTCTGATTTACCCACACTATCTACAGCTGTCTCATGCTTCTGCGGTGGGAGGGAGAAAAAAAGCCCGGAATCCTGGCTCTAAAACCCCAGGGTAAACCTGTCTCCCAGCCCCTTCTTGCTTGTCCATTCCATTTCCTCTCTCTTTCCCTCTGGCTTGTGGTATTTGAGCACTGGTTATTTGATTAACACAGAGAGAGAAAGGAGAATAAACAAGGAGAGACAGAGACTTTAAGAGCCTTGTGGGGAGCAAAAGCTAACTTAGGGAGGCAGTCTTCACATATCTGAAATGATTCACAGTCACCGCATGATCAGATAACTAAATGGGAAAATCACTATCCCAGACTGAGGCATGTTATCATTTAGCTAACAACGTTATAAACAGATGATCATGTCACCAGTTACTGACTCCAAGACTACTTCTGGTGTGTTCGCTTTGTCTGACAGTTGCGTCTAACCTCTGTGCTCTTGGTCTTATAGCTATACCTTTGACAACAATTAGAGGAACATTTTCAACTCCATTGATGGAAGCAATCAGTTTCTAATTAGAAATCATGTTGAGAATCTATTTGGTGAGCTGCTGTGTTCTTGTCACTTGTTGAAGACACATTTATCCCCTACCCATTAGCTATTTCTAGCTCTTTGTTCCTTAATGGCAAAGCCCTAAAGCTCTGAGGTTGGAGAATCTTAATATACTTAATTTTATGTTTTTTCTAGAAGCTACTACAGACCTAAAAGAAAATCTCCTGGAGCATGCCTGGAAATATGCTTCTCTCCGATAAAAGTGTGTCTGCTAAGTCATAAGCATTACTCTTTCCCATCATAACATTCAACCTTGCTTCCTATATTTGATACAAACTCCTGGAGATAGTGAAAGACAGGGAAGACTGGTGCGCTGCAGTTCATGTGGTCACAAAGAGTCAGACATACTCAACAACTGAATGATTATTTCTTGCCATGAAAATCCCATGGACAGAGAAACCTGGCAGGCTGTAGTCCATGGGGTTGTAAAGAGCTGAACGTTACTGAGTGAGCGGGAGAAGAGGAGCCTGAGGACCGAGGCTTAAAAATGCTGTAGCTTTCTAAGCCAGGAAGACAGACCAATGATGAGCTATACAGACAACTAACAGAAACACAGAAGAGCCCTGATCTTTAACTGCTTAAGTGTCAGCTGCTCAGTCATATCTGATCTTTGTGACTCCATGGACTGTAGCCTGCCACTCCTCTATTCACGGCATTCTCAGCCAACCAGAAGTTAGCTACCTACAGGCTTCTTGTTATGCAAAACTATAAATTTCCTTTGTCTAAAAGACTCTTGTTCTTTGGTCCAGTGTGTTGTTATTTGTAGATGAAAAGTGAAAGTGTTAGTTGCTCAGTTGTGTCCAACTGTTTGCCACTCCATGGACTGTAGCCCACCAAGCTTCTCTGACCATAAGATTTCCTGGGCAAGAATATCAAGTGGGTCGCCGTTTCCTTCTCCAGGGGATTTTCCCCAGCCAGGATTGAACCTGAGTCTCCTACATTGCAGGCAGATCCTTTACCATCTGAGCCACCAGGGAAGTCCCACTGGTAGAGGAAGATATTCAAATTAAGGCTTGAAAGTATCCAATGAGGACGTGTGGGATGGTGAAGCATCTTGTCTCCATGCATTCTGTTATTAGCCTCTCTGGATGAACCATCAACAAGAGAAAACAATTGCCCCAAAGTTAGCTGTGGAATTTTAAAGGCTCATGGAAAATCAGGGGTGAAAGGGATTGTTCCCTTTCTTCTGCCTTATCAGCATTCTTTCCTATCATGTTGCTCCCGGAAAGTCAGTGAGCTTATGCTCAAAGTTTCTCAAGACAGAAAGCTCATGATCTCATGAAGCACCTCAATTCTCCCCTTCACGTTTATTCAACTTTCCTGCAGAAGCATCTTGTCTCCATGCATTCTGTTATTAGCCTCTCTGGATGAACCATCAACAAGAGAAAACAATTGCCCCAAAGTTAGCTGTGGAATTTTAAAGGCTCATGGAAAATCAGGGGTGAAAGGGATTGTTCCCTTTCTTCTGCCTTATCAGCATTCTTTCCTATCATGTTGCTCCCGGAAAGTCAGTGAGCTTATGCTCAAAGTTTCTCAAGACAGAAAGCTCATGATCTCATGAAGCACCTCAATTCTCCCCTTCACGTTTATTCAACTTTCCTGCCATTCCGTAGAGTAGTACATTATAAGAGAAAAAGAGGAATCTGGTGACATTGATTCTTTCATTAATGCACACTTGAAAAATGTGTGCTTGCCTGGTGGTGCATGGGTGAAGACTCCACACTCCTGATGCAGCTCGCCTGGGTTCAGTCACTGGAGAAGGAGCCAGACTCCACATACTTCAACTAAGAGTTCTGTCAACTAAAAAGTATATAGTCACAGCGTGAAAGTTGAGGGTTATGTTTATTCAGTGGGAATTCTTAAGACTTTAAGCCCCTGAGGCAGCATCTCAAGTAGCCCTGAGAGCCTGCTCCAAGGAGCCTGGGAAGGAGCAGGCTATATAGAAATTTGCAACAAAAGGGGTAGATAATCTCATCAAAGATTATTGTTAATTGAGGAAAACCAGATATCTCAAGTTAAGGGATCCAGCTCTCTTCTATGTATGGAAAGATGCAAGCAGCTGGGCTCACTGAAACCATTCTTTTCCTATGGATCTCAGCTATCTGGGGCCCGGATCCTGCTTCTTGCTTTTCATTACATCCTTGGTCATGAAGGGAGTGGAGGCTGCTGACAGCTGCTGGGTAGCAGGCATTGGTCTCCCTTTTGGGGCCCCCTCCAGGTGCAGAAATTCACATTTGCAGGTTTGAAATCACTAATGACTGTTTATTGATATGGCAGGAGATATTACATTTCACAGTCCTCATGATGAAAAATGAAAAATCCCACATGCCACAATGAAGATTGACGATCCATGTGCTGCTACTAAGATCCAGTGCAGTCAAATAAATAAATAAATATTTTTTAAAATGAAAAATATACTGGTCTACAATGAAATCAGTTGAGACTTGGGGATGGATAACATACTGAATAATTCTATATTGTTCTTTTACTTTTATAAGTCATTAATATATTTTAATTGATTTAAGAGTAAGAAAGTGAACCATTAGATAGTAAATATAACAACTAATACAATTAATATTAGTAAACCAACCATGTGGCACTCAAATTGTTAATTAAGGAAATGTTAAGCAAAGTGAAAGCAAAAATAATTTATAAAGCCTAATAAAAACCACTAAGAAGAAATTAGAAATAGACTGCTATAAAAATATCAAGGAAGAAAACTGTAGGGGAAAAAATTGGCTGCACATTTTAAAATGTATATAACTAAGCACAGTTAAACACAAATATTTATCAAAGTCTTTGTTCAAAACTTGGCTTTTCCCAGCAATTTATGGTCTTAGAGGATTCATGCATTTATTTATTTTTAAATGTTTTCCAATTTATTCTGACTTTTGAAATAATTAGAAGTTCAAAATAAAATTCACTAAAGAATTTCCTTGGTTATGAATTTTATTTTAATGTTTATTGAAAAGGTCATTAAAAT
Organism: Madoqua kirkii; assembly: GCA_006408675.1. Classification (NCBI taxonomy): domain Eukaryota; kingdom Metazoa; phylum Chordata; class Mammalia; order Artiodactyla; family Bovidae; genus Madoqua; species Madoqua kirkii. Next base: position 17,691 of record SJYC01096948.1, read on the forward strand.
ATGTTCAGTGATTGATGAGCTGATTTGGAATTTCTTGTATGTCTGTAATGTCATATTGAGATATTGCATTAGACTAAGATTCTAAAAATTTTTAATAAAACTTAGAACTATTATAGCGCTATTCCATCTAGTATGAAATGGCAAAATTGCAGTGTATCTTTAGGCCATAGACATGAACTATACTGTATGAAAACAGAAAACAAGCTCCAGAATTGTATAGTCATTGATCTTACAAAAGCATCTGTCTGCCAGAGCAAAGCTGAACCTTGCGCACCAAAACAGCTTATAGTTATCTTGTGCTCTCTCAGTCTTCTAAGACACATGCACCTATCTTTTAAGTCTGAAATAAGATTGTGTCATTCTAGACTATAAAATTATCTCTGAAATACATGTAAATTATCTGCTTTGGCAAAGCAATAAACAAGATAACTTGTGTTGCATTTTCTTTGATTCTTTGCACTTTTCTTTGATTCTTTGCATTTTATACAAAGCATCCAATTGAACGGGGCTAGGAGGAATCGAACAGCATATTCTAGGTGAAATATCATTAACAAAAGTTTATTTTCTCAAACAGAATTGTACATGTAAACAAAGGCTTGGAATTCCACCAGTGTCTTGCAAGTACCACAAAATATATTAAGCCATCTGGGTTTTGTTTTTTTTTTTATCTTTTTAGAACTAAAATTTCAAAGCTGAAATGTGCCTCTAATGTCCTCCAATTGCAAGGCCCCTATTACTATGCTGAGATTTAGTGTGTCTAGTTTGTTTCATGACCTCATGGTTTGCTTACATAGGTATTCACTGCTTTGTCACAGATAGTGTCGTTAGCTTAGAATTTCCAAAAGTAACTTCTGTGTTGCTTGCTATTATTCCAATCAAAATTATTACTCCCTGAAAAATATAAAGCAGAATGCTAGATATTACATGTTATGGTTTTCTTGTTTGTTTGTTTATTTTGTTGACTGCACCATGAAAACAAAAAGGTCAAATTTGTGGCTAAGTACTGCCCAAACCAAATTTGAAAAATGTCACCTCCAGGAACATCACTTTTCTCTGGTTGATATCCCTTTATATTCTAATTTGAAAGTCAAATGAGCATTCCTAGGCAAAAGAAATAAGAGCTAGGGTGTGCCAGTGGGTTTATTTTTAATTGGAAAAAGAACTCCTCTTTCTTAAAAGTCAGGTAATGATTTCAGTGTGTTTCTAAGCAAGACCTGAATAAAATATTAGACCATCATGCTCAAAAGCTATTAGTGGTTTTCTAATCTAATACACAGGGAGGTAGTTTTGAAAATAATTGGAGTTTTCTTTATTTGCAGCTGTAGAACTTGTGGGAAATTTACCAAGTATGCCATTTTTTTTTTAAATTTCTATCAGCCTGTTTCAAGTTCTTTACAAGTGTATAGAAAAATAAATAAATATAACACATTGAAAAGTTCTGTAGAACTAAATGCATAGTATTCATAAGATAAAATCTAGACCTGCAGAAAGGAGAAATATGCTTTTTTTCTCTGTTTCATTGTTAAACTACCAGTAATATCTGTTGTCCTGGGACAGGATCTTGTAATCATTTTTATATTTCTAGTGAGGGAGGAAAGGAACAGGCTGAGCTGACTCCATCTTGAAAAAGAAGGAAACCCCATCTTGCACTTTCAGTGAACTTTGAACTCTGTGCCTGGAAGCCATGGGAAACAGCATATATACAGCAAATAGCCTCCCGGACTGATACACACCAGATTACATACCGAGATTTCCTGTCATCAAAATGAATGTAATAATCCCCCATGTAGTCAATCCCCTCTGGAATCTTTATGGCACCCATTGGTGTAGGCTACAGTGTATAACCAGCTGACCCTTCTGATTATGAATCATGGCTGTAACCTGATTGTATCTCCCTTTAACACTTTCCAGGCTAGGTTTAAGGAATTAGGGGGTGTGGACTTGAGCAGTACACTTAAGGTATAAAAGGTTTTCACAAAAGTCAGTTGGGGTCCTTGGCTAAGAGGAAACTCTGCCTTGGGCCCACCAGTGTAATGAACTGCATGCCACCATCTGCATCATCCTTCTGAGTGAGTTTGTTTCCCGGAATGTGTTAGAGCCAAACTCAAAGAGTAGAATCCAATATGTTCTCAGAAAAAGAGATTTCAATTGAATTAATCAACAGAAGCATTAATTTGGAATAAAACTTAAATCTCGGCTTTTTCAACACTGACCAAAAGTCTTCCTTAACCGTGTGATTTTCTTGTGCATAATGCAAAGCAAATGCTTGCATGGGACGCCGGTGTAATAAACTGCACGCCACCATCTGCATCATCCTTCTGAGTGAGTTTGTTTCCCGGAATGTGTTGCTAGGACACTAGAGCCAAACTCAAAGAGTAGAATCCAATATGTTCTCAGAAAAAGAGATTTCAATTGAATTAATCAACAGAAGCATTAATTTGGAATAAAACTTAAATCTCGGCTTTTTCAACACTGACCAAAAGTCTTCCTTAACCGTGTGATTTTCTTGTGCATAATGCAAAGCAAATGCTTGCATGGGAAATTACTAAACATGGAGAAATGGATAACTTTTATTAGAGAAACAGTTGTCTGACTTAACCTAGAAAGCACGAACAATTGAGCCATGTTATGTGACAGAGTAAGGCACTGTTTCTTTTCTCTGAAATCTTAGTACTAACTGCAGAATTTCCTTGGGTATGGAGAAGGCAGAGTATGTTGCGCTCATGTTTTCAGTTGATAACTTCTGTTATAACTTTTAGCTGATAACTGTGTTGAATTTTAGGGTGTACAAAGAAAATCAGACAAAATGCCAAAATATATAAAATCCCAACAATTGCAACCTTAGAAATAGGTCTCTGATTCCCCCAAAATAAGCCCTTTCAAGAATATAAAGCCAACAGGGTTCTGAAACTATATTTCGCTTAGTAGAGGCTCAATTAGGGGAGAATCACTGGGATTTACTTCTATTAGCATACAAAAACTCCACTTAAGGAATATTTAATGATGACAAAAGAATTGCTTCCCCACTGCGTCTTTAAAAGGGCACTGACTGGCACAATATTTCCTGTCTTGCTGATAGTCAATTTTTTATTCCTGCTGTTCATCTATTCCTTACTTTTGAAGACTAAGTATCTTCTTTTTCTTTTAAGAAAATATTTAAATAAATACTAATCACTTGACCTAGAGACAAATTAAAATGATTTCCATTTTAAATATCATAAACATAATGTAAAAAATAAGAATTTGATACATTTTCAATATAACACTGATGTATTTTTCGACACTAGGAAGGTTCATTAAAACATGTTCTCCTTATGAGATTTCAAATTTGTTACCAGACAGTTATGTTTTCACTTTAGTCTTAAAGGCAGAGCTGACAGTGCTCTGAATAAAAATGAAAAGTAAATTCCGCATCAGAAAAATCTAGTAACTGTGAGCCCTTGTTCCATGGGACCTGAGGTTATACATTGGACAAACTACTAGACTACTGATTCAGCCCCAGGGAGTAACAAGGTGGTTAAAGTCTGAGAAAAAATTAAAAAGCTAAAAACATATCAGGGTCTGGCTACCAAGAGACTTATTAGCCAGATATAAAAATCAATGTAAAACTTTTGAATACTCAATGTTGAGATTTAAAAAAACCTATAAAGAGAATATTATTAGTCTTCTTGTTCACCTATTAAAATAAAATAGAGGCTGAAATTTTCTTCCTTTTCTGGGTAACAGCAGTATGAGAATCACTTTAGATGAGGCAAGCATTGCTTCAGATCCTTAGTCTCTGAACGATTCTTCATTTCATTACCATGCGGCTCATTCAGTTAAAGGTAAGATTATGTCTGAATTTCAGAACTAGAAAAACTATAGTTCTGAACTATAAATGCTTAATTTTATATTTGAGTAAAGTGAATCAATATAGTAAGTTAGGTATTCATAAAGAGAACTCAAATCTGATTTTTCATCAATTTTCGTTCTTTTTTTGTTTCCCTCCCCATCCATCACACTTACCAGTATTTTTTTGTGTGTGTGAACCAAAGTCAGTGGCTTTCAAACTTTCTGAGATACAGTGAGAAATATGTTTTACATCATTACCACACATGTACTCACAGACAGAACTGACAAAAGTTTATTGACACAATATTTATTACATATAATACACCAAGGAATTCTTCATTCCTTTCTATCATATTATGACATGGCTTCCCTTGTGGTTCAAACAGTAGAATAATCTACCTTGCAAAGCAGGAGACAGAGTTCAACTTCTGGGTCAGGAAGATCCCCTGGAGAAGGGAATGACTATCCAGTCCAGTATTCTTGCCTGGAGAATTCTGTGGACAGAGGAGCCTGGCAGGCCACAGTCCTTGGAGGAGCAAAGAGTTAGACATGACTGAGAGATGAACACTTTCACTTTCATTATTAATAGACTAGCGTTTCTTAATGGTGATCAAGACTCAATAAAATAATTATTTCACTGTTCTCTAATGGTCAGGACAAACATTTTGAAACAGTAACTGTAGTCTACATTTCCTGTTTTGTTGTCTTCAAAGAGACAAAGGAACTTCACTTGTAACTTGAGGAATCGATGCCACCGATATAACAGGCCCTGGGATAGCACACTTGCCCTCCAGATAGGGAAGACCCTCAACAAAAGTTACTGTGCCGAGCTTACTCACTGTGCTCCTCTCTCACATCAGCATTCAAACTGCTGCCACCTCCTCAACCCCCTTTTCCTGGGCAAAAACATTTGCATTCCAGCCACAGATGACAGAGAAAATCAGAGCAGTGCTTGCTGTAACTCCTTTTCCTCTCACAAGTGAATTGGGCTTCCCACATTTTGTTGGATAATTCTATTTCAATTATCATTGAATTGAAGCCAGTGTCTTTCTTTTATTGAGGTGCCCCATTCCATGAATCTTGGAAAAGTCATTCTTCCATCTAATCCCCCTCTGTAAAGAGACGACGGGCACCCCATGGAATATTTACAAGTCTTTGACTATCTTGGTAGTCGTTTGCCACCTCCTTACCCCACCACGCTCCCTACACATCCTCCCGCACATTCCCATTCTCTGTCTCTCACACACCCGTATTCCACCTGCCTCAGAGCAAACACACACATCCCCATGGGGTATGAACCCGAATTTGTGCCAGCTGACGTGGTCTTCAGGCGACACAGTATGTTCACTCCCACCGGCTCCCCATTTCCGTCCGCCATGCCTCCAGCATGCACATAGAGGCGCCCGCCATGAGCCGGCCCGGAGGTCGGGTGACCTTCCCATGTACAGTTCCTTCTATGGGCTACTGCTGTGATTCTCTTCACTTGCTTTCAACCAGAGCTTAAGCAGAAGCCTGATGTGAGAGTGAGGGAGAGGAGGAATCCTGGGCTAGGAGACGCTGAATGAACAGATGGGCTTCGTGTCTCGTTAGCCTTCCAGCCTCTGTGCTGTGGCCTCCAGTCCTACCAGGCCCTCTCAGCTCCTGACGCTCAGTGTGTAGACAGTATGCAGTCACTCAGTGTGTTGACTCTTGGAGACCCCATTGACTGTAACCTGCCAGGCTCCTCTGTTCATGGAATTTTCCAGGCAAGAATACTGGAGTGAGTTACCATTTCCAGCTTCCAGCTGAGAGTTACCAACTCTCAGCTCCTTGGTATAGGTTAAAACACCTGAGGGCTCTCTCCAATGTTCTCAGAGGCTATTAGAAAAAATATACAACATTCTGATTATCTGAAATGAGGCTAGAAAGGAGAAAACAAAAGGAAGAGAAATAAAGGGAAATGAATTTCTCACTAGGTGTTGATAGGAAGATAAAACAAAGCTATGCTGAAGTCTTTACAAATATCATTGGGTGTTTGTTTTTATCCTCATATTATCTTGTTTTTGTCAGTAGCCAGTCAAGTAGTGAAAGGGTCTTCAGAAAGATAATACTTTACTATGACAAATCTCACTCATGGTTAAGCCATCTCCACAACCCTGAAGCAGTCATGAGCCCTAAAAAGAACAAGACAAATTAAATTAAAAGTGATAAACACGCATTGGACCACGGTGCCCCTTGGCAAACAAGGCATCCTATCCTCCTTAGCTGAAATTAGTTTTCAAGCAGTAACCGAGGAGACTGCTGTGGGACTCTCTCTGCTCTGCACAGCACTTGTGGAGATGGCAGGTGATGCCATCCAGCCTCTGAATGGTCAGAGAAGAATTGCTGCTTCTTCATATTTGACCTTGTGAACTGGCATCAGATGTAACTGTAAAATAAAAGCCATTGGTCTCAAAGCTTCCCTACTGTTCCAGTCATCCAGATCATCCAGCTGATAATTTTAGACACTCTAGACTTAAAGTAACACAGCACCATAGCTTCTTCTCAGAGTTGAAAGAATTGTTTAGTAATCAGTGAAGACTTACAATTGCTGTAAAAACTACATAAGCAAGAGTTGGGGCAAAAATGTTTCTTGCAAATGTTCTTATCTCTCCTATATGCTTTTAGTGAAATGTGGATGTTAATGTTTGACGCAAGCAACAATGTAAAGTCATTACCAGGGTGGGTTCTCCTTACTGAATGTGGACAAAAGGTTAAACAGTGAGAAATTAGGCAAGTCTTCTTAGCCTATGTCCTTCAAAAATCTGTTTCAGAAGGGCTTCAGTTATCTGTGTCCTGCTTTAAAGGACTGGAAAAGGTCCGTTTTCATTCCGATTCCAAAGAAAGGCAATGTCAAAGAATGCTCAAACTACTGCACAATTGCACTCATCTCACATGCTAGTAAAGTAATGCTCAAAATTCTCCAAGCCAGGCTTTAGCAATACATGAACCGTGAACTCCCTGATGCTCAAGTTGGTTTTAGAAAAGGCAGAGGAACCAGAGATCAAATTGCCAGCATCTGCTGGATCATCAAAAAAGCAGGAGAGTTCCAGAAAAACATCTATTTCTGCTTTATTGACTATGCCAAAGTCTTTGACCGTGTGGATCACAATAAACTGTGGAAAATTCTGAAAGAGATGGGAATACCAGACCACTTAACCTACCGCTTGAGAAACCTGTATGCAGGTCAGGAAGCAACAGTTAGAACTGGACATGGAACAATAAGAAAAGGAACTCCTTTTTGGAACTCCTTTCCAAAAAGGAAAAGGAGTATGTCAAGGCTGTATATTGTCATCCTGCTTATCTAACTTATATGCAGAGTACATCATGAGAAACGCTGGACTGGAAGACACACAAGCTGGAATCAAGATTGCCGGGAGAAATATCAATAACCTCAGAAATGCAGACGACACCACCCTTATGGCAGAAAGTGAAGAGGAACTAAAACACTTCTTGATGAAAGTGAAAGAGAAGAGTGAAAAAGTTGGCTTAAAGCTCAACATTCAGAAAATGAAGATCATGGCATCCGGTCCCATCACTTCATGGGAAGTAGATGGGGAAACAGTGCAAACAGTGTCAGACTTTATTTTGGGGGGCTCCAAAATCACTGCAGGTGGTGACTGCAGCCATGAAATTAGAAGACACTTACTCCTTGGAAGAAAACTTATGACCAACCTAGATAGTATATTCAAAAGCAGAGACATTACTTTGCCAACTAAGGTCCATCTAGTCAAGGCTATGGTTTTTCCTGTGGTCATGTATGGATGTGAGAGTTGGACTGTGAAGAAGGCTGACCACCAAAGAATTGATGCTTTTGAACTGTGGTGTTGGCAAAGACTCTTGAGAGTCCCTTGGACTGCATGGAGATCAACCCTGGGATTTATTTGGAAGAAATGATGCTACAGCTGAAACTCCAGTACTTTGGCCACCTCATGAGAAGAGTTGACTCATTGGAAAATACTCTGATGCTGGGAGGGATTGGGGGCAGGAGGAGAAGGGGACAACAGAGGATGAGATGGCTGGATGGCATCACGGACTCAATGGATGTGAGTCTGAGTGAACTTTGAGAGATGGTAATGAACAGGAAGGCCTGGTGTGCTGCGATTCATGAGGTCGCAAAGAGTCGGACACGACTGAGCGACTGAACTGAACTGAACTGAAGCACAGTTTTGACAGTTTAGATAAGCTGGTTGTCTGCACGTTCCTCAACTCAACTGAGGCAAAAAAAAAAAAAAAACAACTAGCAATGTCTGTCAGTCTGAGGTGCTGCAAATAAGTGACACCGAGGCAGCTGTACCTAGGCAGCAGAGATTCCATTTATGGCTAGGAGCTCTTTGAGGAATGCTGATCAGTCTCTCAGAATCATAAATTGTTTTCTCTAGAATGACTCAGCCAAAGAACTTGAGCTTTTAACTGTGGCTTCTTTGTCCCCCTGCCCAGTAAGAAAAGTGCTTTGGACTTGTTACAGCAGCAAATTGGTATGTGCTAAACACCTTTAAAGACTTTTAAGTATCAGAATCACTTCCACAAGACCAGCTACATTTTAAAGCCAAAGCTTTTATGCAAACACTTCAGAATGTGTGTGTTTAGTGTGGCAAACATAATGCAATCACTTCATTTGAGAACAGCAGTGTCATTTCTCTCCTTTAAAATGTGTGCTTTATGCATAGCCAGCTCACAAAAATAGTTGCGAAAGCCTTGCTTCCTGAGCAATGACTTGCTGAAAAGTAGACAATTGATGTCTCCTTGCTTGTGGCATTTGTGGCTAAATCTGAGCTCCTGAGCTGAGCAATGGTTGCATTCTGTGTAGCGTAATAACAGTGCAGATCAGATGAGAGCAACTACTTAGAAACAATCCTCACATTGGTCTCCAATGACACAAATTCATTTCCTACAGGTATTAACCTGGGAGAGGGGCGACGAAGGGTGCAGTGGCTTGAAGCAGGATCTCTTTCCTTGACTTCTTTTTCTTCTCTGAAGAAAGAATTCAACAGACAGAAATTGTGAAGCAGGAAAAGCATTTATTAGAAGCAAAGTATGTGTGGAAGAACACAGAGGCGAACATTTGGAGTGAGTCGGACCCAGTAGGGGTGGCTGAGATTGCCTATATGGGGGCAGTCTTTTGGTCTCTGGCCAATCACCTTGCTTGTGCCCATATTTGGCTTCATGGTTCTCCTTGGTGGGTGCATACACATCCATTAGGCAAGATAGATTCCAGTATGAAGGCTTCTGGGAGATTGGCAGACATATTATGGGCTGACAGCTCCTCCTTTCTTTGGTCCCTCCCTAGACTGAGGATACTCTCTGTGAATTTTGTCAAGCTGGGAAATCCCCTTAACCAAAAGAATTAGAATAATGCAGTTGATCTGTCTTCCACCCAATCACGGTTATCTCAAAGTGGAAGCAGGAGACTAGTTGCAGCTTAGCCCGGTGTCCAGCTGGCTCCTGTCTCAGTACAATTCAGCATCATGGTAGAATGTGAAGACCTTTATTCATTCAAAGAAAACTTGGGCTTTTTTTTTTTTTTATGTGTGTGATTTAGTTATATCACCAACTGTGTTCCTTGGAAGGAAAGCTATGATAAACCTAGAGAGCATATTGAAAAGCAGAGACATCAACTTGCCAAAGGTCCATATAGTCAAAGCTATGGTTTTGGTGCTGCTGCTGCTGCTGCTGCTGCTAAGTCGCTTCAGTCATTTCTGACTCTGTGCAACCCCACAGATGGCAGCCCATTGAGCTCCGCCATCCCTGGGATTCTCCAGGCAAGAACACTGGAGTGGTTTGGGTTTTGGCGCTAGTCATGTACATATGTGAGTTGGACCATGAAGAAGGCTGAGTACCAAAGAACTGATGCTTCCAAATTATGGTGCTGGAAAAGACTCTTGAGAGTCCCTGGAACTGAAAGGGGATCAAACCAGTTAATTCTAAAGGAAATCAACCCTGAACATTCATTGGAAGGACTGATGCTGGAGCTCCAATACTTTGGCCACTTGATGTGAAGATCTGACTCTTTGGGAAAGACCCTGATGTTGGGAGATATTGAGAGCAGGAGGATAAGGAGGCAACAGAGGATGAGATGATTAGAATGGACATGAGTTGGAACAAACCCCTGGTGATACTGAAGGACAGGGAAATCTGTAATGTTGTAGTCCACAGGGTCACAAAGAGTCAGACACAACTTAGTGGGTGAACACCACCACCAACTGCAAGATGGATTTCTCTTAGATAGAGTGGAAATCAGAGACACTGATATAATTTGTCTGAAAAAGTTACCCTTGAAATGCCAAATACAGAGTTCTCAACTTTCTACTCAGTATTTGATATAAATAAACGATGAGGAATTCCATGAATCATTTTCAGTTAATTAATCCTTAAAACTAATAGAGAAAATTTGGTTTACCAGAATTCTTTTTAGGAAAAACTGTGTATTTATTGGAAGAAATAGTTTGATAAGTATTAACAACTTGGGTTGAAGGTGATACCACTGGGCAAGTTCTGATAACAAAAGTTACAAAAGTCCAGAATGAGAACTCATAACACAGCTGGAGGGGAAGCAGGCAGGCCAGGAAGGAAGGGAAAAAAAAGAATTTGGAGAGTACAGAGAAAAGAGTGAGGTAGTGGATTCTATGAATAGCAATGAGCGACCAGAGCATTTTTCAGCAACGTTGACAAAAATCATAGAAGGTTTGGTGTGAGTGGATTTTCTTTTTGAAAACTACATGAGAAGCTAGATTCTACCTTTTAACTAATTCTGAACAAATTGTAAATGCTAAGTCTGGACTCAGTAGATGACTTGTGAAATGTGGTATGATTTGTTGACTCTGTACCCAGGAAACCAACAGGAATATTTTACCAAATGTGAAATCCTAAAATATAAGAGCTCATGTCTTACACACACCACACCCCACCTCAAAATAAAACCAAGATAAAGAACTCAATATAAAAAAATTGCTTCAATAAAAGTTGACAAGAAATCAATAAAAAAAAGTTTTCTGATCACCAGGTGCTGCTGTTAAGATGCTTCAGTCTTGTTCAACTCCTTATGAGCCTATGGACCATAACCCACCAGGCTCCTCTCCATTGGATTCTCCAGGCAATAATACTGGAGTATGTTGCCATGCCCTCCACAGGGGATCTTCCTGACCCAGGGATCAAACCTGCATATCGTGCATCTCCAGCACTGGCAGGCAGGTTCTTTACCATTAGCACCACCTGGTAAGCCCAGGTGAAGAGAAAATATTCTGCAAATTAAGGTGAAAGGAAAGATATAATTAAGATATTGGATATATATATATATAATATTTTAAAGGTTTAAAGGTAAAAACTTAATTGGCAAAGATCACTATGAGTATGATAAAAAAATTTAAAATAATATAAAGTATTCTATAAATCAATATGATATATCTTAAAATTTTAATATAAATATGAGCAAAAAAATCAACAATTCTAGAGTACAGAAAAAGAAAGCAACAGTACTTAATGAGTGTGTGAGTTCTGGACTCCTCAGTGTGGTGAGAATGTCATGGGATGAGAATCTCATAAACTGCTGGTAGGCCCATAAGTTGGTCTAGCTTTTTGGAAAGGCATAGACATTCATCAGTTCAGTTCAGTCACTCAGTCATGTCCAGATCTTTGCAACTCCATGGACTGTAGCACGCCAGTCTTCCTTATCCATCACAAAGTCCTGGAACTTGCTCAAACTCATGTCCATCGAGTTGATGATATCATCCAACCATCTCATCCTCTGTCATCTCCTTCTCCTCCTGTCTTCAATCTTGCCCAGCAACAGGGTCTTTCACATCATTTCACTTTCATCAAGAAGCTCTTTAGCTCCTCTTTGGTTTCTGCCATAAGGGTGGTGTCACCTGCATATCTGAAATTATTGCTATTTCTCCTGGCAGTCTTGATGCCAGCTTGTGCTTCATCCAGTCAGGCATTTCACATAATATACTCTGCATAGAAATTGAATAAGCAGGATGACAATATACAGCCTTAATGTACTCATTTCCCAATTTGGAACCAGTCCATTTTTCCATGTCTTTTCTAACTGTTGCTTCTTGACCTGCAAACAGATTTCTCAGGAGGCAGGTAATGTGGTCTGATATTGCTATCTCTTTAAGAGTTTTCTACAGTTTATTGTGATCCACACAGTGAATGGCTTTAGCATAGTCGATTAAGCCAAAGTAGACATCAATAGTCTCCTAGTAAGCCTGTTCCTGGGACTCTGTCCCACTGAAATGATTAGAAATATACACTTTAGTGTAAATATGAGATATTGTATTATTTATTATAATAAAAATTTCTAATTACTCCAAGTGTCCAGAAATAGTTAATGATGCCACATACTCATGATGGAACATTGTGCAGCTGTTCAAATAGTGGTGTTTTCAAAGTATGAGCAATGACATGATAAAGTCCCATAATAAACAGTAAGGAGATAAATGGTCAAATACAAAATATATGTACATTAGAATTCCTATGGTCTCTCTCTATTTCTCCCTGTGTTCTCCCTGTGTATATTTAGATAAAGAACATAGATAAGGGTATATAAACCTGGTGAGGATTCTTAGAGTAAGAGGTTTTCCTTTGCTTTCTCATACTTTAGAATATTTCCCAAATTTTCAAAACAAGCATTTTTGTGATTTTTACTTTTGATCATTCTTTTACCAGTAACAGAACACTGCCCCATTAAGGCACAGAATAAATAGGAAAAATACAATATAAAATAAAGGATTGCTAAAGCTGTGATGAATCTAAAGAATGAAAACCTTTTTGATTTTCTGTAGAACAACCATGCAAATGGGCTGTGTGTGCTGAAGATGGCCATTGTATATATGGTTACATTAGAATAGAGACCCCACAAAGTTAAAAAACTTCATCATTAAGTATGAGAATGGTTTGAAGCCCAATTAATTTTAACTGATGGGGATCCTTTCATCACAGGCTGTGCTTTTGCAATTTCTGAAGCCCTAAAAGCCTAGAGCTATATACATATAGAATATACTACCGGCATAGTCAGTACCCCAGGCAGAATAAGCTGGGATCACAATCACTGGGATTTACATCATTTCCAACTGAACCAGCAGAGCCAAGTCTTCCAGCCTCCGAAAAAGTTAAGTTGCCCCTAAATCTGTTATTTCCTACCTCTGTTTTACTCAGCACATTCCCTCAAAGTTCTTCACAATTCTATTTAGAATATCAATTTTGTTTCATGTTAAGATCTCAGCTCTCACTCTTAACTTTCCCATCAGCCAGAAAGTGGGCTGGATTTTTCCTCCCTTAAAATCAGTACAAAAAACAGTAAATGCAAAATCCTCTATTGACTCCACATGCCTTCCAACAAACGTGGGATCTCTTTCACCTGTTCCAACAAAGCATTTCAACAAACTTGTCTGTAGTTTCTATCTACATTTCATTTTCTCCCAATCATTCTGTTAAATGACTTTCATGTGGCTAAATCCAAGGGATATTTTTTCATAGCTTATCTTACTATATGTGTCTTTAATATATATCTTTGCTTCTCCCTTATCCTTCTCCCTTCTTAGGAAACACGCCTGGCCTTCAGCTTCCATAATTTTGGACTAAATGTTCTAAATTGAGCAATTCCTGCTGTCTCCTCTATATGATAAAACTTGTTTGCCAGATCCTTAAATGTTGGCTTGGATCTCAATTCTTTGCATATATAACAATCTGCCCTCCTCACCTGGGTGATTTAATTCATGCTAATAGCTTTAATTATTGCCCAGTAAGAATTTTACCAGTTTTTATCTCAAGCTCTAGCCATTTCTTTGAGCTCCTATTTTAACAGGATGTTTAAAAGATGCCTCAGAAACACACCAAATTCGTAATCTATCACACCCACGCCACACACCACCACCCCCCATAACTTCTATTATGTTTTCTATCTCACTGAATGCTACACCACTAAACTGCACACACCATATATTTAAATACTATTCATAATATGGGTTTCATTATTTCCTTAACCAGCCCAATATCCAGCCTGGCTGAGCTTCACCTCCTAAAATGCATTCGTTTCTTCCCAGCTCTGCCACAGTTTGCCGGGTCTCTCTGCCCCTCACCCTTGCCTCCCCTCCAACCTGCTTTCCTTTCTGCAACCAAAATTATATTTTCAGAACGCAAGTTTGATCATGTCATCATCTGCTAGAAACCCTGAAAGTGATTTCCATTAGTTTGTTGAATATCTTTAATGTGTTCTAAAACATTACAGCCCTTGCTCTCTCTATTTCCACTGTCACCGTCTCTACAGGTTTTCTGTGCTCAAGAATTGTTAACCTCCTTCTAATATCTTAGATGACAGATTCCCCATTCCAGAGTACATGCTGTTCCAACCCCAAGCTGAAATGCCTTGCCAGGACATCGATTACAATTATTTAACTTTTGCTCAACTCATATCTTATTCATATTTCACTCACTTTCATATATCACTTATGGTATCTTTAAAAACTAAATCTCCTCCAGCACAGACCGAGTCTCATAATACTCTCACTTTTCTTTCAGAGTATTTGTCACAGTTGTGATGTTAAATTATAGCTAGAATCATTTTATTGCTTAAATGTATATTATGAGTGAATGTGTAAATAATTAATCAATTAATATGTACTAGGCACTGGGGTGGCAACAGAGATTTTAAAATAAATAAATTCAGATTCCTGCTCTCCTTGCTGATGGGAAAGAAAGCTAGGCAAAGAATTAAAGGTATAATGCAGCATGATAAGTATTACAATAAAAACTTGTACCACACAAGTTTGTGGAGAGGAAGATCCAATTAATTTTATGTGGAAGGGACAGGGCAGACAGGCTTCAAAGAAAAGCTGACATCTGTTCTGGACTTTGAAGGATGATCTGAAGTTAGCAAGGTAAAGATATTGAGAAAAAGAGATCCTAGGCATATAGAACAATATGAACAAAGTCTAAAAGGAACTGGCATTCATGTCACATGCAAGTGACCAGGCATGAATGTAACATTGTGGCTGGTACATGTGGCCTTTGGAACAGAGTGATGCAAGATAAGGCAAACAGGTTGTTGTTGCTGTTTAGTCTCTGAGTTGTGTGGACTCTCTGAGACACCACAGGCTTCCCTGTCCTTCACTTACTCCTGGAGTTTGCTCAAATTCATATTCATTGGGTCGGTGACGCTACCCAACCTTCTCGTCTCCTGTTATCCCCTTCTCCTCCTTCCCTCAGCATCTTCCGGCATCAGGGTCTTTTCCAATGAGCCAGCTCTTCACATCAGGTGGTGGAAATGTTGGAGCTTCAGCTTCAGCATCAGTCCTTCCAATGAACATTCAGGGTTGGTTTCCTTTAGGAAATTGCGTTTGATCTCCTCGCAATCCAAGAGAGTCTCAAGAGTCTTCTCGAGCACCACAACTTAAAAGCATCAATTCTTTGGCTCTCAGCCTTCTTTATGGTCCAACTCACA
The DNA here is from genome assembly GCA_006408675.1 of Madoqua kirkii. Lineage (NCBI taxonomy): Eukaryota > Metazoa > Chordata > Mammalia > Artiodactyla > Bovidae > Madoqua > Madoqua kirkii. Next base: position 32,983 of record SJYC01096948.1, read on the forward strand.
TATCAGTATATGACTACTAGAACAACCATAGCTTTGACTAGACAGATCTTTGCCAGCAAAATGGTATCTCTCCTTTTTAAGACGCTGTCTAAGTTTGTCATAGTTTTTCTTCCAAGGAGCAAGTGTCTTTTAATTTCATGGCTGCAGTCACTGTCTGCAATGACTTTGGAGCCCAAGAAAATAAAGCTACCATTGTTTTCACTATTTCCCTATCTATTTTCCATGAAGTGATGGGATGGATGCCAAGATCTAAGTTTTTTGCATGTTGAGTTTTAAGCCCACTTTTTCACTCTCCTCTTTCACCATCATCAAGAAGCTCTTAAGTTTCTCTTTGCTTTCTGCCACTACAGTGGCACTGTCTGCATATCTGAGGTTATTTATATCTTGATTCCAGTTTGTGATTCATCCAGCCTGGCACTTCACAAGATATACTCTGCATATAAGTTAAATAAGCAGGATGAATACATACAGCCTTGACGTACTCCTTTGTCAGTTGGAACCAGCCCATTGTTCCATGTCCAGTTCTAACTGTTGCTTTTTGTCCTGCATGCAAGTTTCTCAAGAGGCAGGTAAGGTGGTCTGTTATACCCATATCTAAGAATTTTCTACAGTTTGTTGTAATCCACACAGTCAAAAGCTTTAGCATAGTCAATGAAGAAGTAGATGTTTTTCTGAAATTCCCTTACTTCCTCTATGATCTAACAAATGTTGAGAATTTGATCAAACAAATGTTGAGAATTTGATCTCTACCTTGTGTAAATCCAGTTTGTACATCTGGAAGTTCACATACTGCTGAATTCTAGTTTGAAGGATTTTAAGCATTACCTTGCTAGCATGTGAAATGAATGAAATTGTACAGTAATTTGAACATTCTTCATAATTGCCTTTCTTTGGGATTGGAATGAAAACTGACCTTGTCCAGTCCTATGGCCACAGCTGAGTTTCCAAATTTGCTGGCAGACTAAGTACAACTCGTTAACATCATCATCTTTTAGAATTTTAAATAGCTCAGCTGGACGTCCATCACCCCTACTAGGCCCACTTAACTTCACCCTCCAGGATGTCTGGCTCCAGGTTAGTGATCCCACCATGGCGGTTATCCAGGTCATTAAAGACCTTTTTTGTATAGTTCTGTTGTGTATTCTTGCACCTTTTCTTGAGCTCTTCTACTTTGCTTAGGTCCTTACCATTTCTGTCCTTTATTGCAACCATCCTTGCATCAAATGGTCTTCTGATATCTCCAATTTTCTTGAAGAGATCGTTAGTCTTTCCCATTCTATTGTTTTCCTCTATTACTTTGCATTTTTTAACTTAGGAAGGTTTTCTTATCTCTCTTTGCTGTTCTCTGGAACTCTGCATTTATTTGGGTATATCTTCACCTTTCTCCCTTGCCTTTTAATTCTCTCCTTTACTCAGCTATTTGCAAAGCCTCCTCCGATGACCACTGTGCCTTCCTGCATTTCTTTTTCTTTGGGATGGGTTTGGTCACCCACTCCTATACAATGTTATAAACCTTCATCCATAGTTCTTCATAGTAGGCTAGGATAAAACTGCAAAGGATCTGAAATACTATGCAAAGGACTTTAGACTTCACTGTTTCTGAATGCACTGGATCTCCTTCCCTCTCTTTCTCTTTGTAATATTTCAAGGTGTTTACAAAAGATAATGAGTGGTAATACGGGCAGTGAAGTGGAAAGAGGTTCTATATGAGAGGCCAAGAGCCCAATACTACACGATGGAGTTATAATTGCAAGCATGTCAAGTCGCTCAGTCATGTCCAACTCTTTGCAACCCCATGGACTGTAACCCACTAGGCTCCTCTGTCATGGGATTCTCCAGGAAAGAATACTGATGTGAGTTCTTGTCGTGCCCTCCTCCAGGGAATCTTCCAGAACCTGGAATTGAACCATGTCTCTTCCATCTCTTGCACTGGCAGGCGGGTTCTTTACCACTAGTGTCAACTAGAGCAATAGCAAATAATGTAGAGAGAGTTCTGAAGGTAAGGTAAACATGATCTGGTGACCAACTGAAATGCACTCCAGGGACATGGTAAAATAAAGAAAGAGTCAAAGATGCTAGCTGGGCAACTGAATGGATTATGAGAGCACTTACTGACACAGCAGTCACATTAGGAGGAAAAAGTGTTTGTGGAGATGAGTGCCATGTTTTTCTGTGTTTTAAGAGCATACACTCTAATAAACAAGAGGCATTATCACAGTCTACATCATGATATCAATATGCAAGAAAATCTTGTTTTTCTTAGCAGCTGGAGAGAAAGAACATCTTAAGAGGAGTCTATCATTTATTCATTAAATGTTTTGATAAGTCCGCTTAGATCAGGGTCGATAATTAAGATTTTCAGGACTGAGAATCAAGTATCTGGAGTTTTGATCTAACAGAGGAAGAATGCATAAAGAAATCTGGATAATTTGGAGGGTTGGGGAAGATTGAAAAAGAAGGAAACACAGTAGCTGGCATCACAAAAGAGACGTCCAGTGGATATTTGCATTAGAAATGCTTGTAATATGTGTTGGTAGAGAAGATTTTCTCAGTTTCTCCTAAAAATTCTTCAATAAAGTTCTCATTCCTGACTAATGCTTTTTGAAAGGTGTTATCTTGGGGAAGAATGTAAGGTCATTTCACACATAGAGAAATCAGAGGATTTCAATGCAATTTAAGACAAACCTATACCACTACTCTAGAAGGTGGAGCAAAGTAACCCAGAAGGGATTAATCTCCAAAATACACAAACAGCTCATACAACTCAATACCAAAAAAAGGACAACCCAATCAATGAATGGGCAGGAGATCTTAATGGACATTTCTCCAGAGAAGACATACAGATGGCCAAAAAGCAGATGAAAAGATGCTCAACACTGCTCATTACTAGAGAAATGAAAATCAAAGCTACAGCAAGGTATCACCTCACATCAATCAGAATGGCCACCATCAAAAAGAGCTACAAACAATATATGCTGGAGAAGGTGTAGAGAAAAGGGAACCTTCCTACGCTGCTGGTGGGAATGTAAATTAGTGCAGCCACTATGGAGAATGGCATGGAGGCTCTTCAAAAAACTAAAAGTAGAACTACCATATGAGCCAGCTGACCCATTCTGGGCATATACCTGGAGAAAATAATAATTCAAAAATATACATACATCTCATTGTATACATGTATACATACATATTCATTGCAACCTATTTCCATTCCAGGACAAGGAAGCAACATAAATGTCCTTTAATAGAAGAAGGATAAAGAAGATGTGATACATATATACAAAGGAATATTACTCAGCAATGAAGAACAAAATAATGCCATTTGCAGCCACATGCATGAACCTAGAGATTGTCATACTGAGTGAAGGAAGTCAGACACAGAACAATAAATATCATATGATATCATTAATATATGGAATCAAAAAATGGTGCAAATGAACTTATTTACAAAATGCATGTAGAGTCACAGATGTAGAAAACAAACTTATGGTTACCAGAGGATAAAGAAAGGGGTTTGTTGAGTATGTATATTGTCACACTGCTTTTTTTAAACTTATATTCAGAGTATATTATTCAAAATGCTGAACTGGATGAATCACAAGCTGGAATCAAGATTGCCAAAAGAAATATCAACAGCCTCAGATAAGCAGATGATACACTCTAATGGCAGAAAGCAAAGAGAAACTAAAGAGCCCCTTGATGAAGGTGTAAGAAGAGAGTGAAAAAACTGGCTTAAAACTCAAATTCAAAAAATTCAAACAACTAAGATCATGACATCTGGTCCCATCACTTCATGGCAAATAGATGGGGGAAAAGTGGAAACAATGACAGATTTTATTTTCTTGAGCTCCAAAATCATTGCAGATGATGACTGCAGCCATGAAATTAAAAGATGCTTGCTCCTTGGAAGGAAAGCCATGAAAAACCTAAGCAGCATATTAAAAACCAGAGACATTACTTTGCCAACAAATGTTCATATAGGCACAGCTATGGTTTTTCCAGTAGTCAGGTACAAACATAAGAACTGGACCATAAAGAAGGCTGAATACCGAAGAACTGATGCTTTTAAACTGTGGTGCAGGAGAAGGCTCTTGAGTCCCTTGAACTGCAAGGAGAGCGGAACAGTCAATTATAAAGGAAATCAACCTTGAATATTCATTGGAAGGACTGAGAAAGCCATGAAAAACCTAGGCAGCATATTAAAAACCAGAGACATTACTTTGCCAACAAATGTTCATATAGGCACAGCTATGGTTTTTCCAGTAGTCAGGTACAAACATAAGAACTGGACCATAAAGAAGGCTGAATACCGAAGAACTGATGCTTTTAAACTGTGGTGCAGGAGAAGGCTCTTGAGTCCCTTGAACTGCAAGGAGAGCGGAACAGTCAATTATAAAGGAAATCAACCTTGAATATTCATTGGAAGGACTGATGCTGAAGCTGAAGCTCCGATACTTTGGCTACCTGATGCTAAGAGCTGACTCATTGGATAAGGTCCTGAAGCTGGGAAAGATTGAGGGCAGAAGAAGAGGGTGACAGCGGATGAGGTGGACATGAGTTTGAGCAAACTGCTGGAGATGGTAAAAGACAGGAAAACCTGGTATACTGCAGTCTGTGGGGTTACAAAGAGTAGAATATGACTTAGTGACTAAACAACGAGGAAGGAAAGAAAATTGGGAGATTGGGTCTGATATATATACACTACTATACATAAAATATATAAGTAATAATAACCTGCTATATAGCACAAGGAAATCTACTCAGTGCTCTGTAATGGCCTATATGGGAAAAGAATCTTAAAAAGTAAAAAGAAAAAGTGGACAGATACATGCATATAATTGATTCACTTTGCTGTACATCTGAAACTAACACAACATCATAAACTAACTATACTCCAATAATATTTTTTAATATAATCTTTTAGAAAAGAAGAATGAAAATAAAGACCTTATAAAGTTTAAAGTAGTACATGTGAAGTGAAGTTGCTCAGTCGTGTCCGACTCTTTGCGACCCCATGGACTGTAGCCTATCAGGCTCCTCCGTCCATGGGATTTTCCAGGCAAGAGTGCTGAAGTGGATTGCCATTTCCTTCTCCAGGGGATCTTCCTGTCCCAGGAATCGAACCTGGGTCTCTTGCATTGCAGGCAGATGCTTTACTGTCTGAGCCACCAGGGAAGTGAGGAACAGAATCACATAGGATATTTCCTGAGATGGAAGAGGACATTGCACAGAAAGAAAATGAGACCAAAGGCATAGAGACATAAAATCACAAGTAATCTAGGATGATTGTGGTGTAAAGGGTAAAAGAAAGAGGGAGGTACTGGGAAATTTTTGAAATAATTTTAAACCAAACTTTTCTATTCAAAATAGAGTCATCCCAGGAATCGAACCTGGGTCTCTTGCATTGCAGGCAGATGCTTTACTGTCTGAGCCACCAGGGAAGCGAGGAACAGAATCACATAGGATATTTCCTGAGATGGAAGAGGACATTGCACAGAAAGAAAATGAGACCAAAGGCATAGAGACATAAAATCACAAGTAATCTAGGATGATTGTGGTGTAAAGGGTAAAAGAAAGAGGGAGGTACTGGGAAATTTTTGAAATAATTTTAAACCAAACTTTTCTATTCAAAATAGAGTCTTTTTTCAATTATTCCCAACAGTATTTGGGAGCAGATTTATGAAACTTCCTATGTAGTCATATTAAATATTTCAAAATGAATACTTATAAAAAAGTGTAAGAAAAGAAATAGTGACCACATACAAGGCAAACAGAAGTTAACCATTCTTCACCCACCATTCTATCATTGAAAAAAAAGCTTTGAACAAGCTAAATCTATTATATATACACCACTAAAGAAATGTTTTGTGTGTGTGTGTGTGTGTGTGTGTGTGTGCGCGCGTGCGCTCTTTATTTATTTATTTTTTTAACTTTACAATACTGTGTTGGTTTTGCCATACATTGACATGAATCCACCACAGGTGTACATGAGTTCCCAACCCTGAGCCCCTCTCCCACTTCCCTCCCCA
>SJYC01096955.1:0-11198 GCA_006408675.1 Madoqua kirkii
TCGAACCTGGGTCTCCCGCATTGTAGACAAATGCTTTACCATCTGAGCCACCAGGGTATCCAATTATTTGCATAGCAGATATTTAATTACTATTTCCAACATACCAATATTATTATGTATCAGCAATAAATTACTGTTACATTTTATGTTCTTGATAAGAATGAAAACCTCCTCATAATATGACATGTATGTTCAAGAAAAGTAAACATTTAAATTGATGTGTGTTCAAGAAAAGGAGAAGGCAATGGCAAGCCACTCCAGTACTCTTGCCTGAAAAATCTCATGGATGGAAGAGCCTGGTAGGCTGCTGCTGTAGTCCATGGCATTGCTGCGTCAGACATGACTGAACGACTTCACTTTTATTTTTCACTTTCATGCATGGGGGAAGGAAATGGCAACCCACTCCAGTGTTCTTGCCTCGAGAATCCCAGGGACGGGGGAGCCTGGTGGGCTGCCATCTATGGGGTCACAGAGTTGGACAAGACTGAAGCAACTTAGCAGCAGCAGCAGCATGTTCAGAAAAAGTAAACATTTAAATTGATAACAAAATGTAAGAAATTCTTATATTTATAATAACAAAATATAAGAAATTCTTTAAATGGCCCAAACTGTTCACCGACCATAACATGGTTTGATAGTCCTTTATCAGTCCTTTATCAGTCCTGTAGCTCTTTCCAGAGATAAATGAAACATTATCCTATTCTATTTCTTATTATATGAAAGGTATATACCTTGTGGCTAAATGATATCAATGAATTCTCATGAGCATTTATTAAATGAATGAATGAGTGAATATGTAAATGAAGGACTGACTAAAATACAAATACCACTATGCTTAACTAAGACTGAATAGAGTGTTATGCTGCTTTTTTATTTCTTGAGATCGCATTCTGTATCCAGCATGATGATATCCAAATATTTCCAGCATTAAATAAGAATTTATTATTTTTATTAAGACATCATGACTAACATTCCATCCTAATTAGTAATGCTTACCAGAATTCTCCAGTTTTCACCTCAAGTGCCTGCTCAGTTGAAAGGATTTTCAATTTTTTCCATTGTTGTTCAGTTGCTAAGTCATGTCCAACTCTTTGTGACTCCATGAACTGCAGCATACCAGGCTTCCCCGTCCTTCACTACCTCCCGGAGTTTGCATAAGTTCATGTCTGTTGAGTCAGTGATGTCGTCCAACCATCTCATCCTCTGTCACCCCCTTCCCCTCCTGCCTTCAATCTTTCCCTGCATCAGGGTCTTTTCCAATGAGTCGGGTCTTTGCATTAGGTGGCTAAAATACTGGAGCTTCAGCTTCAGCATCAGTCCTTCCAATGAATGTTCAGGGTTGATTTCGTTTAGGATTGACTGGTTTGATCTCATTGCTGTCCAAGGGACTCTTACGAGTCTTCTCCAACAGCACAGTTGAAAAGCATCAATCCTTTGGTGCGCAGCCTTCTTTATGGTCCAGCTCTCACGTCTGTACATGACTACTGGATAAACTATAACTTTGACCGTACAAACTTTTGTCAGCAAAGTGATGTCTCTGCTTTTTAATATGCTGTCTAGTTTGTCATACCTTTTCTTTCAAGGAGCATCTTTTAATTTAGTGGCTGCTGGAATCACCATCTGCAGTGATTTTGAAGCCCTCAAAATAAAATCTGCCACTGTTTCCATTTTTCCCCATCTATTTGCCACGACGTGATGGGACAGGATGCCATGATCTTGATTTTTTGAATTTGAGTTTTAAGCCAGGTTTTTCACTCTCTTCTTTCATCCTCTTTAATAGGCTCTTTAATTCCTCTTCACTTTCTGTCATTGAAATGGTATCATATGCATATCTGAGTTGCTGTTATTTCTCATGGCAATTTTTCCTTCCAGCTTGTGAGTCATCCAGCCCAGCATTTTGCATTATTTACTCTTCATTATGTACCATCTTATTGGACATGAGCTTGAGCAAACTCTGGGAGATGGTAAAGGACATAGAAGCCTGGCATGTTGTAGTCCATGAGGTCACAAAGAGTCGGACACAGCTGAGTGACTGAACAACAACTCTGCATATAAGTTAAATAAGCAGGATGATAATATACAGCCTTGACTTACTCATTTCCCAATTTGGAACCAGTCCATTGTTCCAAGATTGGTTCTTACTGTTGCTTCTTGACCAACATACAGGTTTCTCAGGAGACAGGCTAGGTGGTCTGTTATTCCTATATCTTTAAGAATTTTCTACAGTTTGTTGTGATCCATACCGTCAAAGGCCTTAACACAGTCAACAAAGCAGAAGTAGATGTTTTTTTGGAATTCCTCAGCTTTTTCCATTATTTCTTCCATAGGCTTCCATAAATATCACCTCTGTTACACACTGAGTCTATTTTTCCCTCTTCATTTTGCATGTTATAGTTTGAAAGTCTGTGTTTAATGAGCAACAACAAATAGACAAAACAAAATAACACAAGCAAATGGATGTACAAGATGGAAGCCTGAATTCCTCCAAGTTTGTAACAGAAAATAAAAACCGGGATGAGAATGGGACCTTGTCATCCGTGGTGTGAGCACAGAGGATGACATTGAACAGCATGGCTTCTTCCTGGGGCTGCCTGAGTCTGGATCCCAGCTTTATTTCAAAGGACCAATAACCTCTCTGTTTCAGTATTTTCACAAGTGCAAGATGGACATTATGGCATCTACCCCGAAAGCTTAGCAAGAGAAATAAGAACGTGCCTCCAGTAAGTATTCAGTCAACATTCGATGTTGCTGTTATTACGGGAAAACCATATTCTTTCTGGGAAATAGACATTTTAAAATGGCATGTATTTCTCCAGTATCACTTACCCTAAAGTTGATCTGTGAATTAAGCACTTTTTTTCTTTTCTAAATGTAATGTAGATTATAATTTTGAATTTAATTCTTGCCCTAACATTAGTTTCAGCCTGTTTATGAAGGGTGACAAGGAAGGACTGTCCCTAATGAAGATCTGTTCCTTGACAAACAGGAGTCATTTATTCCAGATGGCAAGAAGCTGGCAAGATCCCCTTTCGTTTGCCCTTGGTTCCCTCCTGCCAGCCTCCCTTCTTCGTTTCCCCTTTGTGCAAGCTTTTCCTGTCCTCAAGATGTTACTTCAATATAAAATGTGGTGAAAACTAATTGTCACTAAAGGATTCAAGGTAAGTGACACGTTCCATGACACTTGCATTTTAAAAGAGGCCTTTCTGTAATAGTCATGCTTAGTATAGTGTGTGAGCCTCAACTAGTGAAATTGCAGTCACTGTGTTATCAGCTATAATACAAAGGTAATCTGAGAGTATATAGGAGCAAGTACACATTTGATGAAAAGCAAGAGAAGTGAACCTAAAAATGATGGCCTGGTAAGTCTAATATCAACAGTAAAATAATAAAACAGGCCCAAAGAGAGAAAATTTATCAAAATCTGGAGGATGATGGAATCATGAGCAATAAGCAGGGTTTTATAAAGAGCAAATCATGCCTGACACAGTCAATAGCTCTTTTCAGCAGAGTGACAAAATTAGAGGATGAAGGGAATCAGGTAAATGTTGCCTATTTGCACTATCACAATGCATTTTAAATGGTCCCTGTGAATTTTAAATTCAATTGTAGATAAAACTGATTCAGTTCTGAATGCCTTCTGAAAAGGCCTGAAAAAAAAACCCCATAAAATGTCATAGATAATGACAATGGGGGCCGTTGTGGGATGCTGGAGTTAATAAAGCTCATTCACTGCATTTCCCACACTGATGAAAGGGAAAAGGGTATCAAAATTGTGCATAACATTCTTGGTGAATAGCAGATTTCATGGAACACAATTAGGCAGATTTTAAAATACAATGGGTAATCTAAAAGGATCCTAAGTGACATCCAAGAAACACCTATGTCTGTTCTAAAATAAAATAGACTGAGCTAATTGGGATGCCCCCAAGATGAAGAATCAAGAAATCCTGGGTTATGTCTCTTTCTACCTTCTCCAAGTGCAGCTTCACTGACTTATTTACTGTCTGGGCTTCCTTCCCCAACCCTGATTTCAGGATTAAATAGGATACAGCAGGAACCTGATGGTGCCCACTGAGCACACTGACTCTTTGTCCAGAGCTTGACAAGACAAATTTATAGAGACTTCCTCAAGTCTGACACCCCTGTTCTCAGTTAAGAACGAACACAGCCTGGCCCACAGTCTGAACAGAGAGGGAGAGAGGAGTCATAAATAGCCACAGGGTCGTGAAATAATGAGCAATAATGCAGTGTGTACAAAGTTTTAGAGTAACTCAAATAAAATAATGAGACTAACAGAGGAAACTGGGTGAACTTTCAAACAAACAACATTTGAACTGGGCCTGGAAGGTCAGGCAGAGCAGGGGTGGGATTAAAGTAAATGTCTCATAAAGGCATAAAACAAGCGCAGGAGTTCTCCTCGTGGATATCAAGAGAAGGATGATTGCTCCGTCTAGCACAGAACTCTGCTTTGAAGAGCAGACACAAGGACCCAAATGACAGAACTTTGTAAAAAGATTACAAAAATACCAAAAAAAGTATAATTATATTGTGAGCAGTTGAAAATTGCTTTGAAATATTACCCAGTAGGATAAAGGTGAGGCTTAAGCCCAACACTACCCTAAACTTGGCAGCTTTAGGGTCTCCCAGCTCTAGCCCCCTCTCCAACTGTTTCAAAATCCTGAGTAGGGCAGGGAGAGGCCTCCTGCAGAGCAGAGCTGAGTTTTGTTCCTGGTACGTGTCCTCCAAAACGGAGCATGACTCACATGTGTGGGGTAGGAAACCACCCACAGATCAGCATGGATTCACAGGCGCAGCTGCCACCATCCTACTCTGCAGACATGTTCCCTGTGGAAAAGGGGAATCGTGCTGCCACCATCTAAGCTTAAAGGCTCTGACACCTACTCCATGTGCTGTGAACCCACCGTAACTCATGTTGCTTGTACTCGTCTTTTCATTGCCTTTCACACTGGCACCAGTAAATCTACCATCTCAGCTGAATCATTACAAGGTCCCCGACTTGGGGTCTTCAAGCCTCTCTCCTTCCTCAAATGCATCTTCCACACCAACTCAGCATATGAAAAGTGTTTTTATCCTGATATATTCAGATTCAAAATTCAACAGCAACTCCCAATAGCTTACATCAGTGATCCTCAAAGTTTATGTACATGAATACCATGTGTGATATTTGCTTAAAATTAAGATTCCAGTATGTTCCTTCTTTTTCTTATCCAGTAGTGATGGGGCCCTAGAACCTTCATTTTTAGTGAACAAAAACTTAATATATGAGGTTTTAATTGCTTATTTTTTAAATTACAGTTATAGAGTTAGTTTCATGTATACAGCCAAATGATTCAAACATATATATAGCCATATGTATATATTCTTTTTTCAATCATTTTTCATTATAGGTTATTACAAGATCTTGAATATATTTCCCCATGCTATACAACAGGTCCTTGTTGTTTATTTATTTTGTATATGGTAGTTTGTATCTGCTAATCTCAGACTCCTAATTTATCCCTCCCTCCTTCTTCCTCTTTGGTAACCATAAATGTGCTTTCTACATCTGTGGATCTGTTGCTGTTTCACAAATAAGTTCACTTGCATCTTTTTTTTTAGATCCCACATAGAAATGATATCATATATTTTTCTTCCTCTGTCTGACTTATCTCACTTAGTATGGTAATCTCTAGTTCCACCATGATGTCAATTTTATTATTATGTGCTTTGAAGACAATACCTACAAGAGAGATCAGCTCTTCTTGGTCTCTGGACCTGAACTTTAAATACCTGCTACCAACTGTTATTTACAGTCTTTTAAACCTAATCACTTCATTTACAAAATTGGAAATATAATATATAATTTATGTGTATTTATAATGCATATCTATCTATCTCTTTATCTATCTGAACACACAGTATGATATGAATAAAGTACAAGCTGAAATGCCTTTCTGCTCCCCAAGGGGCTACTAACTGGTCCAAAGATATCTGTTGAAATGGCTCACAGTTAAAAATAAAAGATGCTAAACTCCATATAGTCATGTTCAAAGGAAGCTTGATTCATGGGCTTAAAATCTCACAGTGTAATAAGTCTCCAAAATTAACTCTTCCTGCCAGGAAGGGAGGGCTGTCTTCCTGAGAAGAGTTAAGTCATGAGATAGCTATTTCTTCCCCTTTTTCCAAATGCTGAGGTTGACATTTGTGAAACACTGAGCTTATTTCTCCCACAGTGACGCTCATGCAGCAATCCCCAAATTGGAGCCTTAGCCCTGCCTTCTGTTTGAAAGTGACCAGTGGCAAGTAATTAACTCTTCCTGCCAGGAAGGGAGGGCTGTCTTCCTGAGAAGAGTTAAGTCATAAGATAGCTATTTCTTCCCCTTTTTCCAAATGCTGAGGTTGACATTTGTAAAACACTGAACTTATTTCTCCCACAATGACGCTCATGCAGCAATCCCCAAACTGGAGACTTAGCCCTGCCTTCTGTTTGAAAGTGACCAGTGGCAAATGTCCTCCATTTGGCTGAGTAATGTTCAGAAGAAAGAGAGTGAACTGAGAGACACGTTATATGGAAATAGCTTACATTCCCAGAAATTAGCACTCAAGGGTCATACATGTGACATGGTCAAAAGAATGCCATGTTAGGTCTTTGGGACCTATCTCAACTTTCCAGGCACAGCTCGAGTGAAAAGAGCATAGAAGCAAGGTTTTTCAGGGACCATGTCATTCATGTAAAAAAGGGAGAAAAAGGCTGCATATCACTAGGGTCATCAGACCAAGAAATGAACCAACAGTGTCCCCAGGGAACCACCAATGAACCTCATGAAAGGTCTTGCCTTTGGGGACTCACAGTCTGGAAAGAACCAAAGGCCACATTGGTTAGACAGTTGTAAGGCAATTACAGAAAAGGACTCTTTCCTCCTGAGGTCACTAACAGAGGCTGGGCTGAAAGAGACTTGATACTCTCCTAGGCCATCAGCTTTAACAATTTAAAATCAGCTTCTCCACAGTTTATAGAGCCTCTACTTTGTCTCCCGGAGAGAAGTCATTGAACTGGGCAGTTCACAATACTAAATTGACTGACCCAAACTGGAAGTCTTAGAGTGTTATAGGATAAAAGTACCATTTATCAGAAGGGATCAATTTATATGTAAAACTGATTCACTTTGCTGTAAACCTGAAACTAACACAATATTGTAAATCAATTACACTCCAATAAGAATTAAAAAAAAAAAAAGAGTGCATGGAAATAAAGCCAACTGGCTACTTTAAGTCTGAACATAAATATCTGTTTTTGGTAGTCTACTTTAAAAAATATTACCATAAACATAAAATTAAAATAAAACAAATATAATTCCAACATATGTATTAATAAGTCTTTTCATTTTTGAATTACTCGAAGTGCAGTATGGTGCAAAGAAAAAAAGCTCTGGATTGCAACCAAAGACTTGAAGTTGAGGACCCACCAAAACATTTTTCAAAACTAGGTGAGTGCTATAAGCATGAGCTATGGCTATATATCTGTGAATTCAGCACAGTAATTACTATAGTACCTACCAAAAACAGGTTTGAAACAATGAGATATGTAATATTATCATCCATAGTACTTTTCAAATTCACTATTTGAACTCTTCAAATTCACTATTCAAATCTCAGTATTTAGTAGATATATTTAAAATGAAAACTCCATCTAACATCAAATCTCATTTTACTCCTTGAAAGTTTTGGCCAAATGGATCTCTTTCACAATATTTTAGGGTATTTATCTAACATTTAATTCTAAAATCTCTTATCCAAATGAGAGAATTGAACTATAAGTTTTCTAAGTTTCATTCAGCTCTTAAGAATTTGGTGATTTTATTTTTTCCTTTTGCTCTTAGAACATATTTTATTAGAACTATTAATAAGTATGCTGCTGCCTCTGCTGCTAAGTCGCTTCAGTTGTGTCCAACTCTGTGAGACCCCAGAGATGGCAGCCCACCAGGCTCCCTGGTCCCTGGGATTCTCCAGGCAAGAATACTGGAGTGAGTTGCCATTTCCTTCTCCAGTGCACGAAAGTGAAAAGGGAAAGTGAAGTCACTCAGTCGTGTCCGACCCTCAGCAACCCCACGGACTACAGCCCATCAGGCTCCTCCATCCATGGGATTTTCCAGGCAAGAGTACTAGAGTGGGCTGCCATTGCCTTCTCCGATTAATAAGTATGAACATAATCTAATTTCAGTTTTCCATCAGGTAATGAGGAGCAAAAAAGTAAAATGAAAACAAGAATCTAGAAAGAGGAAAAATAAGAGGGCAAAAATGTGAAGAGAAGCCATCTGAAAAATCAGCTAAAGAAGTAACCAAGCTACCTTTCTGTTAATCTTAATACAGTGTTCTATAAGACATATCTTACATACTTACTGTTTACTGGGTTCTCAAAAAATGATTATAGTTGAAGCTTGAATGTTCATGAATAATTAGACAGGAGGTAATTGTCACTTCCTACGCTTCTGCTGCTGCTGTTGCATCAGTCGAGTCCGACCCTGTGCGACCCCATAGGCACCCCTGTCCCTGGGATTCTCCAGGCAAGAACACTGGAGTGGGTTGCCATTTCCTTTCCCAGGGTATGAAAGTGAAAAGCGAAACTGAAGTCACTCAGTCGTGCCCCACTCTTAGCGACCCCGTGGACTGCAGCCCACCCGGCTCCTCCATCTGTGGGATTTTCCAGGCAAGAGCACTGGAGCAGCAGCGGCAGTATAGGAAGTGACAATTACCTCCTGTCTAATTATTCATGAACATTTAAGCTTCAACTATAATCATTTTTTAGATATTTTATGAAGGGATCACCAGCCAGAGAGAAGAGAGTTAAAGAACTTCACATTATCTTATGTGAATTTGAACTGTCTCGAGGGAAATGGTTTCTGGGAGTCAGTGCTTTTGCAGTGAGGAGTCACGGCATGAGGCGTTCTCCACGTTTCCCTTTTCCAGCAGAGTGAGCTGAAGCATCGCTGGAACAAATCCCGACAGCAGTCTGATCCGCGTTTGTGATGCTCCATTCCCAGCAAGTTCATGTCCCTCGGTTCAAGGATAAATAATGGGTTATAAGCACCTAATATTGCAAAGGTCTTGATGCTGCCCACAACTACTAAATTACCTATGTACACAACCCAAATATTGATGGTAAATAACTTATAAAGGAAACATGGAAATGCAGAGAATGCTAAAGTAATCAGGCAGGAAGCAAGAGAAGCCAAAGAGAGACTTTCATATCAGAAACCTGTTCACTTTTCCTGCTGAGGCTAAAGTAACCACGAATCATTTTAATTAATCTGCCATAAAATGTCACAGCCTAAATGAGTTCAAAGGATTTCAATTCAATCCATAGTGCCTCACAAATACCACCATGAACCAGAGTCAATGCTTCAGCCTTAAATCTGAGAGACACGCAGATAAGAAGACAGGTGTATACATAAAAGAATAAAGTATAGTAGAAACCAATTACAGCAAAGTCATTTTTCTTCCATGAGAAAAAATGTTTATTATAAAAAGAAAAATTACTACAATGAAGGGAACTGATTTCTCTAATGATTGAAGTATCTACATACTTTCTTGATGAAATGAATTTCACTCAGGGTGAATTATAAATAAATTTCCTGCTTGCCATGAATATTATAGTTCTAAAAAAAAGTACCACCTGCGCTGAAAGACATATTCACCACCTCATGTCCTAAACAATGTGATGTAATTAATGGGGCAGTTATAATTAATATGATGCTTTCATATCTAAGATTAAATATACAGATAGTGACAAAAAGTCTAGGGTACATCTGGTTCCAAATAAGAGCCTGACAAAGGCTCTCTCGCTTGATTTGTTACTTAAATATTTGACAGAGTACAGAGATATAATATGTAATTTTGCAGGTGAATATCACCACCCAGCTAATCCTACTGTGGATATCTTTATATTTCAGATCTGTGGTATTTTTTTCTCCTCGAAGCAGATTGCTTTTTGTAGCAGCTGAATACTTAAGAACAGCAAAGATGTATTATTAGCAAAAATCTGGCTTATTATTCAATTATCAATGGCTGGTTGAACTCTCAAAGTAGACTAAGTATGGCTTTGATAAATATGCAGAAGTTTTCAAAATGTTCTAAAATAGTAATATCACAAACAAAGCTTTTCAGGATTTTTTATTATTATTATTTCTAAGGTATCTTTCTGTCTCATTCAAAATAACTAAGACCATATTGTACCAAAGTGAACTTCAGGAGTTTGTTGATATTTCAGGAGTGCTCATGTGTTTAAAAAAAAAAAGATGAGGAGAGGATGAATTTATTCCTTTTAATTAAAGAAATGAGCTAGACCATACACTGGTAGCTACTACTTAACACAATGATGTGGTTTATTATTATTACTATGAATTCAACAGCTGCATAACTGGAAAAATTCTAACTTTTCTAATTTCAGATGTGGTCACAATGATAATAATATTTCACAATATAGTATAATTATTAAATAAATATGCCCATAACCTAGTATAGTTGTGGAGATTAGGCAGGTATTTATTATGTTGGGGTTTTTTTCTGCTTTGAGTAACATTTCCTTCTTTTCTTTCTTCATCCCGTAATCCTTATTTTCTCTCTTCCTTCCTAACAATAATTTTTAGACTTTCAGAGGGCAATAAAATTTATAGAAATTTAAGTACCTTCCATTTGTCTCATTATATCATTGTCTTTCATCACTGTAATAAGCGTTTTTATAACCACTAATATTTGTGTTGTATTTGCCCTTATTTGACTAATTTTTCAACTTGACAATAAACTCTAGAAGAGAAAGAGCATATATTTACATGTTCCCATGCTTTGACCCTAGTTCATATAGAAGACAAAAAACTAACAATAAGGTTTAATGGAAAAAAATCAATATTGAGAATATTAAATGAGATCCCTATCCATAAATACAAAAGAAAAAATATGATTACATAATTCTCTACAGATTAAAAAATACATCCATGTATATACTCCATTCTTTTAATCCATACCACAATGTTGAGGTATATTTTAGGATGGAAAAAAGTAAAATGTCCTGTACTCAAAACCCTGTCATTACCAGTCACCTCACCTAAGGCTGTGACTCTGAGCCTGTCTTATCTTCAAACAAGATTAATATTCACACTGCCTCCCTGGTAAGGTCATCAGTTCAGTTCAGTTGCTCAGTC
>SJYC01096957.1:0-28853 GCA_006408675.1 Madoqua kirkii
TGCTAAAATTTGATAATGTCAATAAAATATACTTTTTCCCCTAGGAAATTTAATTAGCAAAATTGACCCAGAAGAGGTAGTAACCCTGGAAGGAATTTAAAAGTTACTGAATCACTCAACAAAAATGTGCCAAATTAAGACAAGGTATCATACCATATAAATCCCTCTGGAAAGCAAAAGCAATAAGCTATCTTTTATAATTTTTTGCATAACCTTAATACCTAAGTATGAAAATAGGCAAAGTAAGAATTCAGGCCCACTTCACATATACACGCACATTTGAAAATTTTTGATAAATCTTAGTGTTACATGTTCCATTTAAAAAATTATTCTCCACAGGTGCATACAAGTCATGCATGCAAGATGTAACAGAGAACACAGAACAGCTAGCTCTGCGGGAATGGGGTCCCAGGAGGGTTTACACAGGAGAGACCATTGAGAGAGGTTTACAAAGGAGCTGGTTTTACCAAGATGAGATGACACAGGTCATCCAGGGCAGGAGAAGCCCTGGATAAAGGCAGCGAGGCTTACAGGCAGGTCAGAGAGGGCTCAGTTTGGAGACGGGGCCAGGGACAGAGAGCAAGGCTGGAAAAGGAAGGGCTCGAGCACTCTTCCTGGTCAGGGACCGCAGGCCGTGGTGCCGGCCGTGGTGCAGGCCGTGGTGCAGGCCGTGTTGCAGGCCGTGTTGCTGGCCCTGTTGCAGGCCGTGGTGCAGGCCGTGGTGCAGGCCGTGTTGCAGGCCGTGTTGCGGCCCTGTTGCAGGCCGTGGTGCCGGCCGTGTTGCCGGCCGTGTTGCAGGCCCTGTTGCAGGCCGTGTTGCTGGCCGTGTTGCAGGCCGTGTTGCTGGCCGTGGTGCAGGCCGTGTTGCCTTGGCTGAGGGCAGCCGGGCCTGAGCAGGTCCCACACGAGGCTGCTGCTCACTCGCTCTGCACAGACACAGCCTCCCCCACCCTGCTCCGTATCGGAGTTTTCTTTTCTTGTGGGGAGGGGCAGAAAGGGAGTCAACAAATCTCCTCCTACAGCTGTGTGTGTGCTCAGTCATTCCCACAGGAAAAGTAAGTAAAAGACACCCTATCTGTGAGGGCCACTGATATCGTCTTCAGACAGAAATGACTAAACATTTTGTTACTGTCTTTACTTTGCACACTTGAAACCTGAAAGGTCGGACATTAACTTGGATCATTATCCTGCTTGACCAGAAGATATGTGTGCCATCTGGTAATGCCTTTTAATACCTCCTCAAGGTTTGTGTTCTTCTCTTCTTTCTCTTCAAAATCTCCCACGTATTTTTTCAGACAAGACTTGGCCCCTAGAGACTCCCTTCCAACCACTGTTTGGAGTCAAAATAATTGCAATAAATGATATCTCTCTTTTCTGGTAAACTTTCAAAAACAAAAAAATTGCTCACCACGATAGCAAGATTGATTGATTAACCAGATAGACTTCTTGCAAGAATGCAACAAAAGTTTACTTCACGTTGAGAAATCTCTTAAATACCAGATAATTGCAAAGAAGGAAAATAGTTATCAAGAAATTATCTTAACATATACTAAAAGAAATTTACTAGAATTTTTGCATGTATACCAATGTACTAACAAAAATTCTCCCCTCCTCCCCAAAAAAGTCCCCAGATCCAGGAAATCTTCAAAAGACCACAGCAAGAAGTTCAGAAGCCTTGAGTATAAATTTGCTATACTGTGTATGGCTGCATTTTGAACTCAGACCCAGCTGACAACTACAGAACCACTCTATGGTGTCTGTGAGGTGAGGCTGCTGTTCACTGTTCAGTCGCAAAGTCGTGTCTGAATCTTTATGACCCCGTGAACTGCAGCCGCCTGTCACTGTCTCCCTGAGCTTGCTCAAACTCCATCCATTGAGTCACTGATGCCATCCAATCATCTCATCCTCTGTTGCCCTCTTCTCCCCCTGCCCTCAGTCTTTCCCAGCATCAGAGTCTTTTCCAATAAGTCAACTCTTCGCATTAGGCGGCCACATTATTGGAGCTTCAACATCAGTCCTTCCAGTCAAATTCAGGGTTGATTTCTTTTAGGATTGAGGTTTCTTGACAAACCACAGTCCTCATCCATGTCCACAAAGAAACCTATTCTTAAGAAAATTTGTTGTGATAGTTCTGTGGTTTGCTACCTAGGCAGACGCTAGGGGTGCTAGCAGTAGGCTGTCAGCCTGTTCAGAATTAACTCAAACGCAGAGAACTGCCTAACCCCAGGTCACACCTTCTCTAGGCTGGCCCATATTCACTGCAGGAGTATAAAATGCTGGCCATCTTGACCCAACTCAGGACGACTCTGGAAGGTCACTCTTGCTCTGGAGTTTCTTGGAAGTGTGTTGCAGCTCATCATTGTCCTCTGCCCAACATTGCTTTCCTCCCTCCCATTTCACAGGTGTTCATCCCAAAGGCATTCCTTCATAAACATCCTGCAAGCTAAAGTCTATCTCTGAGCCTGCTTCCTAGGAAATGCAACCTGTGACTTTATGGCTTATAATCACGTCATTTTATTTAGTGCCTGGCCCTAGTATTGCATTTCAGACTCTTGTTCATTATGAGGGCTACTCCATTTCTTCTAAGGGATTCCTGCCCACAGTAGTCGATATAATGGTCATTTGAATTAAATTCACCCATTTTCATCCATTTTAGTTGAGTTCAGTTCAGTCGCTCAGTTGTGTCCGACTCTTTGTAACCCCATGGACTGTGTTACGCCAGGCTTCTCTGTCCATCACGAACTCCCAGAGCTTACTCAAACTCAGTTCCATTGAGCTGGTGATGCCATCCAACTATCTCATCTTCTGCTGACCCCCTCTCCTCCTGCCTTCAATCTTTCCCAGCATCAGGGTCTTTTCCAATGAGTCAGTTCTTCATATCATTTTAGTTCACTGGTTCCTAAAATGTCAATGTTCACTCTTGCCTAACACCTGGGCCAGATACTAAATCTTGATCCAGGAGCTTAGAAATGTGTCCAGAACATCACCCTGGGTTGCTATCTCAGGTTCTGTTTCTGAGGCTGTGAGCCTCAGTTTATCATCTTTAAAATATAGAAATCTAAGAGATTTCTAGGCTCTTTTTCAATTCAAATGCCATAAGATGGGATTTTCAAATATAGGTACCATTATGTCATTCAAATAATTTTCTAAACAACATAATACTATAATCACTTGGTAAAAATAAATTGTCAGACAGTTTGAGGTTGAACCTAGAATAGCTATTTGGAGGCCAAATGAATTAGGAGAGATAATGAACATCATCTTCATTCACTCATTTGCCAACTTATTTCTTCATCAGCCACCTACTATGCTCTAGGCATTGTTCTATTTTGCTGTTCTTGAGAGCTTACAATTTAATGAAGAAAAGGGATACTTAAATAATAAAACAATAATCTACGCTATTCAGTAGTAAAATGCAATGAGTTCGGTAGGACCATAAAGGAACACACTCAACTCAATCTGAAGGGCATAGGAATGGCTCGCCAGAGGGGTTGACAGTCTCTGGAGTAAGCATTAAAAGTCATCCAGAAAAAGGAAGCAGTATCCATAAAGATGTGTTCTCAACCATCAGCATGGTGTTTGGAGAATGCTAGCAGTAACTAAGTGTCTCAAGGAATGATCAGGGCAAAGTGAGAAAGACTTAGTGAATCATTTTAAGGTCCCTTTAGAACAGGGACAGCTGTGCTTCCTAGCATTACCCTCCCCGCCCCCACGTGCTCAAGATTCAGCTTCTCTGGGTGACCTGAACCAACAAGCCAAGTTGATTGTGTTGATTTGCAGATGAAACCTACAAATTACAAGACAAACAGGGGGTGTCAACGTATAATGGTATCCCTGGGACGGCCTCACTTTCACCTGTTATCTCAGCATATTCAGTGATAATTGCACCATTCACTCTCAGAAGTGTACCTGTCTGGGGAATAAAGTATTACAGTCACTCTTGTTCCACATGGGTATGCTTCAGGTACCCCAGGGACCACAGAGGACTGTTAAGGAGTAAAGGATGCTAAAGGCTGAGGCTCTGGCCCTCCCCCTGACTCAGCTGGATCAGAGTCACACATTGGACCTCTGCTGGAGATTTCTTCTACAGAAAAGTTCAGATGCTTGAAAATGAAAAGGGAAAATAATTGAATGGTTTTTAATATGTCTTTATGTTTATTGTATCTGCTTGGTCAGATGGATACATGACCTTGAGAGGAACAGATAGATCATTTGGTAGCTGTGTAAACCATGAAGAAATGGACAATCCAAATAGAAGTCTGTTCAGCTGCCCAACAGAGGGGTATTGAAGGCCCTATCTGAGATAAGGGAACAATGGGAAATAGTCAAGAAACCTTACCTTATGGCAAGTAACTTTACAAGAATGGAGTGAAAGATGTGGGTAAGTTATGAAGGACTTCCTATGTGTACATAAACCACTAAAGAAGAAACTCTGTGAATGCTCCATTATCTAACCTCTTAGGAAAATCTGCAAAGGGCAAGAAGATCATTCAATGAAAAAGAACAAATTTCTTGCCAACATACACAATAATAACAGCACTTTATTTCATTTATAAAAATGTTATATTTCATTAAACTTTGCCAAGCATTTTTAGATTGTCCAACTAAACCCCCAAAACAAAATTATAACACTGAGGTAAAGAATCATAAGTGGCACAGTAGTAAAAAAAATTCACCTGCCATTGCAGGAGACACAAGAGATGTGGGTTTGATCCCTTGATCAGGAAGATCCCCTGGAGTAGGAAATGGCAGCCCATTGCAGTATTCTTGCATGGAGAATCCCATGGACAGAGGAGCCTGGTGGACTACAGACCAGGGTCTCAAAGAGTCAGACATGACTGAGCACTCACACACAGTGATGTCAAATTTTACTGATATTAGACGTGTTTAATCATAATTCTAAACCAGGATTAACTCAGGATTTGGGGAAGTAAAAATAAAATTTTGAGGGGTACCTTAAAAAGAAGAATAGAAAATTTGGTATAAATTTGCATTCTGATTAGGAAAATACAAATTATAATTTTTAAAAATATGAAAACATAACAAGCAAAGCCCAGAAAATATAAAGTATTTGTTAATTACTTGTTCAACATCTTTCTCTATACTTTTCTCATATAGTTGGCTATATCCTCTTTGATTATGTCTTAATCAGATAAGATTTTATATCATTTTCTATAGCAGAGTTTCTCAGATTCGACTATCTTGTCACTGTTGACATTTTGAGCTGGGCAATTCTTCATTGAGAGCAGGTGGAGGAAAGAGGGAAGGCGATATCCTGTGCACTATAGGAATTTTTGCAGCATCTCTGGCCTCTACCCACTAGATGCCAGTAGCATCCCCCAGTTGTGACCATCAGAAATGTTTCCCAGACATTGTCAAATATTCCCTGGGGGGAACAATCACACCCGGATAAGAATCATGGTTTTGCAGAAAGAAGAGAATGAGACTGTCATAGTCGACTCAGGCTGCCATAACAAAATATTATAGACTGAGTGGCTTAAACAATAGAAACTTATTTTCTCCCAATCCTGGAGTTTAGAAAGCCCACGATCAAGGTTCTGGCAGGTGAGGGCTGTCTACAGTTAGCCATGTTCTCACTGAGTCATCACATGGCAGAGAGTGAGAGAGAGAGAGGGGACAGGAGAAAGAGAGTGATCTCATCTCATGATGTCACTAACCCATAAACCATTGTTTTTGCCTTGAAAGTGAAAGTGAAGTTGCTCAGTCATGCCCAACTCTTTGCAACCCCATGGACTGTAGCCTGCCAGGCTCCTCTGTCCATGGCATTCTGCAGGCAAGAACACTGGAGTGGGCTGCCATTTCATTCTCATCCCAACCCAGGGATCAAACCCAGGTCTCCTGCACTGCAGACAGATGTTTTTACCATCTGAGCTGCCTTACTTTATCTTAATTATTTTCTTGTAGACCCCTTCTCCAAATACAGTTACATTGAAGGTTGGGGCCTTAACATATGGAATTGAGGGGAAACACAATTCAATCCATAGCAGATAAATAATTAAGTCTTCAGTATAGTTAGTCAAAACTGTTTTAGAACTTTGGATAAGTTTCTATAAGTTTTATAACTTTATTGGTAATATGTACCTTTTTATAATTGCTGTCAAATTTGAGAACATACCAAGTTTCTTTCATAAATGGCCTATGATATTCTGGACCTTTCAAGTTTTCTGACACTCGTTTGCTAGTTTTTCACAGATGTCCTCATTGCAGTGGTAGTGGTATATTATGGATTTTATGATAATGTTGTAAGTGTTAGAGTTTCATGTCACATTAGCAGGAAATTAATAAGAAATATGCATAGGTTTAGTTGGGCAAAGGTATTTCAGAGAAAGGAAGGAGCATAAACAAAAGTCTCCCCCAGCAATGACAGAGTCTGCATAGCAGAAAGGCAGCAGCCTAGGATGAGAACATTAGAGAAAATACTCCAGAGTCAGGAGGGGAGGCGGAAATATTGTCAGACACTGGCCAGATGAGAACAGATGACCACGGCCTGAAGTTGGGGTTAATGAATCAAACATTGGGTGATGTGCAACTAAGGAAATAAAAACAGTATCATGTGAACATCATTAGCATCAGAGTCTGCCAAACCTCTATTTAAGCAAAGATCAGACCCAAGTTAGCCTGGGAAATCTTTCATTGCATCAGTTCATATCTGCTGATGAGATGGAATTAGGCATGCAAGAGACTGAGGGGAATGTCCTCAGAAGATAAAGAAGAGTGTGACCACAAAAGGCTGTGCTGCAGCGCACAAGGAGCTCTGCTCAGAGTTATGTGGCAATCCAGATGGGAGGGGAGTTTGGGGGAGAATGGATACATGTATATGTAGGGCTAAGTCCCTTTGCTGTTCATCAGAAACTATCACAACACTGTGAATTGGTTATACGCCAATATAAAATAAAAATTTTTCTAAAAAGAGAGAGAGTGACCGCAAGATAAGGAGAAACTTGCAAACATGATGAAGATTTGACACCTGTGAAAGGAAAGAGAGAAGTAAGGAGAACTGGGTGGTAGAACCCTAAGACTGCTGTGCTGTCTTAAGAAAATCCAGATGCCAGGGCAAACACCACCCATTATGTGCCAGGCAGGCAAGGTCTGGCTCTGGAACTCTGGCCGTGCTGTCACTGGCTGCACTGGCTGAGAGCAGCCTAGAGTGAGCACGGCCTTGGTGTGAGGTCATGATGGATCTCAGGGTGTGGGGGCTGCAAGAAGCATGCTGAGATACTCTCTCACTATGGAGGCCTGAGCTGCACACCTTCAACCCTGCCCCACTGACCATGGCTTACTTTTAGAAGTAATTCCTAAAAGCATAAATCTATTCCAATATACTCAAACTAAATATATCTTGCATTCTACTTGTCCAAATGCAAAAAAAAAAAAAAAACAACTGTCCAGGCCCACCTTAGTACCACCAGTGATGAGCAGAATTACAACACAGTAGACAGTGGTCTTCACTGGTTTGAGTCAAACTAACTACTTTTGCAAATCATTTGTCTAGGCAAACTCATTGCAAGAACACCAGCCTGGGCAACAGAAGGAACCCATGCAAATGAAGACCCAAGAATTTAGGATTCTTTAGTTTCACATAAATTTACTCTGCTTCTAGAGGTGGCGATGATTCTTTGTACTGGACTCACACAAGCATCAAGGCCCAGTCCCACACCTAATTTCCCAGAGCTCTCAACTAAGCTAAACTAGCATGGAGTGAGTATGTCTGGCCGAGCAGAAGAGCTGCTTCCTCCTGGAATACAAACCACTGAGTCTAGTGGGGTCAGGCAGCTCTCATTTTTAAACTCAAGCCAGAGTCAATATTTACTGGAGTTGATATTCAAGGGAGGAGGGCAGGTACACTTGGGGTGAGGACGTTCAAGGTGGGGCAGCTCTCATTACAACGCACAGCAAAGGTTCGAGTAAGAGAAGACATATAGGACAATGTAAAACAAAAACAGACCAGAAGTGGGATCCAAGCCAGGTCAAGGAGATGGCAGCATCTAAAGAGGGACCCAGAGCCCTCCCCAGCAGTCAGGGCTGGCCTCTTGAGTTAGGGGACCAGGTAGATGGTTGAGCGAAACACCACCAGACCTCCTGGTCGGTGGACAGACTAACCGGGTGTGCAGTGAGGGTGGGTGGCTAGACCGTCAATCCACTAGCCCCACAAATCACTGGCGAGGAGGCAGCTGCTGGAACCTTGCCACAGCTTCCCCATCACCTCAGGGACTGAGCAAGCAGAGAAAGGCCCTTATTACCTGCATGTAGCAGAGTATAGCGAGGAGACAGGCAATGAATGGGGAATTACATCCGTGCTGCGCGAGACTCTTTAAAAGGCATCCAAGCCTCAGAGCTCTAAATGTCCTTCTCACAATCGCCAGGCTGTCAGGATACAAAGCTAATAAAAGGAAATCCTGGCCAAGATGAGACCCTCAGAGGCACACAGAAATACTTTCCAAAGGAGAATAAAAACAGCAATTGTGTGTGCAGGGGCGTGTGCACTTCACCAGTACAAAATGAGATGCAAGCAAGTCAGAAAACAATCCTGGAGGAGAAATCAAGGGAAATGGCACAATAACAGGAAAGACGTGGCAAAGAGTTCCTCAGGAGGGTCACAGACAAGTGGCCCTTTGCAATTACAGAATTTGTATAAAATCCAGGTGTAAACAGCAAAGTTGGCACATTCTTAGGTTTAAAAATCTCTTTGTTAAACAGCTAATTTGTGTCCCAAGTTCCTGGTTACTGGTCTCATGTTTCCCCTAAAAAATAATTTAGAACCTCTGAGTGACAGTAGGAACTGGGGATTCTCTCCAGTTATAAATTATTTATCGCCTTACTCTGCTTTCTTTAACTTCACTGGGATGCTTCCAGATTGACAAAGAAACCTATTTACTGTTAATTGATCACCACTCTAAATTCATTGAGATTGAAGCAGAAACAGGCATCTCAGGTATTTCAGCTGAGATTAGCTGTATCACATCACAGAAGAGGAGGCAGGATGTGGCTACAGTGGGTTCTCCTAGATGACAGCGGACTTCCAATTTTAAGTGCACGTGCTTCAGAATTCAATACGACGGTCTGAGTTTGTTTGAAAGTCAAGCTAAAGTGCAGAGCTTCATCTTTGCAGCACAAATGATGGTCAATGGGAATTAAGTTGGGAGAAGAAAAAAGAATCCTTACTTTTCCACTGCATGTTAAAACTTACTAAAAATAGGTAAAAACTCTTGATATCATATCTGTTGATAGCATAAAAAAAGCTTTTCCTTTTTTACTCAGTTCTAGTTTCCCAAATAGGAGAAGGCAATGGCACCCCACTTCAGTACTCTTGCCTGGAAAATCCCACAGAGGGGCCTGGTAGGCTGCAGTCCATGGGGTCGCTAAGAGTCGGACACGACTGAGCAACTTCTTTTTGACTTTTCACTTTCATGCATTGGAGAAGGAAATGACAACCCACTCCAGTGTTCTTGCCTGGAGAATCCCAGGGATGGGGGAGCCTAGTGGGCTGCCATCTGTGGGGTCGCACAGAGTCGGACAGGACTGAAGCGACTTAGCAGCAGCAGCAGCAGTTTCCCAAATATAATAAGCATTAAATTTTAAATCAAATAAAATAAACGCAACAGAATCTAGTGTTATATGGGCACAGAGAAAATTTCTACACAAAGAAATGAGCTCTAAGGAGATGTATTCTATTTCACAATATTTTTGCCAGAAATGACTTGTTTATAACATTATTCATTCAGTTGTAAGGTTCTAATGTATAAACTGCATTCCCCAAAGTTGAGAATATTTTTTATCAAAGTCAGAGTTAATTATACTAAAGCCAGAGATTAGCGGGTACAAAAGCAATCAAAGAAAAAGTAGTTAAAATTCTTATACTTAATAACTTTGAACCTATCTACAAGAATGACACAACATCTCACAAATATTAACATCAATTTATTTGGTCAACAAATGCAAACTGAGTTCAAATCAAACATTTCCTAGTTCAAATCAAACATTATTCTAAGCAAATCTGAGAAGTCTCTGTCCTCACAGACAATATATATGGAACACAGGATAGAGAGTAGTGTGAGAAGAAAAATGAGCAAAAATATACAATGTTATGGATGATGAATGTTGTAGAGAGAACTGAAGGATGGAAAGAGTGCTGCCATTTTATAATGAGTGGTCAAAATAGACATTCTGACAAGGTGATAGTTTAGCAGAAATGTAAAAAAAAAAAAAAAAAGACATGGAATAACAAAATAACCTAGAGAAGGCAATGGCACCCCACTCCAGTACTCTTGCCTGGAAAATCCCATGGACGGAGGAGCCTGGTGGGCTGCAGTCCATGGGGTCCCGAAAAGTCAGACACAACTAAACAGCTTCACTTTTACTTTTCACTTTCATGCCTTGGAGAAGGAAATGACAACCCACTCCAGTGTTCTTGCCTGGAGAATCCCAAGGATGGGGGAGCCCGGTGGGCTGCTGTCTGCGGAGTCACACAGAGTCAGACACGACTGAAGCGACTTAGCAGCAGCAGCACTAGCCTATCCAGCAGAAGAGAGTTTCATGCAGAAGGAACGCAAGTGCTTGCAGGTTTGAGGAAATCAAACGTGACCAGGGAGGCTAGAACAAAGCAGGCCTGGGAGACCACGGCCCGTCTTGCTGACCGTCATATCAGAGCGCAGATCAAGCCGGGTGATGGAGGCTGCTGTACAGACTTGGGACCCTACCTTGTCGATGGACAGACGTGGCTCATCAGCAGATGGTAAGCACAGGCAGACAGAGAAGTGTAGGCAGAAGGACCACATAGGACACGGTTGAAGCACTTCAGGCAAAAGATGTGGAGGGAGGTCACAGTGGAGGGTGTCATTGCTGTTGCTGGTCAGTCATCAGTCGTGTCTGACTTTTCACGACCCCGTGGATTGCCACATGCCAGACCTCCCTGTCCGTCACCACCTCCCAGAGTTTACTCAGACTCATGTCCATTGAGCCAGTGATGCCATCCAACCATCTCATCCTCTGTCGTCCTCTTTTCCTCCTGCCTCCAATCTTTCCCAGCATCAGGGACCTTACCATAGAGTCAGCTCTTCACAGCAGGTGGCCAAAGTATGGGAGCTTCAACTACAGCATCAGTCCTTCAAATGAATATTCAGGACTGATTTCCTTGAAGATGGACTGGTTTGATCTCCTCACAGTCCAAGGGACTCTCAAGAGTCTTCTCCAACACCACAGTTCAAGAGCATCAATTCTTTGGTTCTCAGCTTTCTGGGTCCAATTCTCACGATCATACATGACTACTGGAAAAACCATAGCTTTGACTAGGTGGACCTTTGTTACAAAGTAATCTCCTTCCTTTTTAATATGCTGTCTAGGTTTGTCATAGCATTTCTTCCAATGAGCAGTTGTCTTTTAATTTCATGGCTGCAGTCACCATCCTCAGTGACTTGGAGCCCACAGTCACAGAAAACTAACCAGACTGATCACATGGATCACAGTCTTGTCTAACTCAACAAAATTATAAACCATGCCATTTAGGCCCACCCAAGATGGATGGATCATGGTGGAGAGTTCTGACAAAATGTGGTCCACTGGAGAAGGGAATGGCAAACCACTTCAGCATTCTTTCCTTGAGAACCCCAAGAACAGTGTGAAAAGGCAAAAAGATAGGACACTGAAAGACAAACTCCTCAGGTTGGTAAGTACCCAACATGTTACTAAAGATCAGTGGAGAAGTAGCTCCAGAAAGAATGAAGAGACAGAGCCAAAGCAGAAACAATGCCCAATTGGGGATGAGTCTGGCGGTGAAAGTAAAGTCTGCTGCATAGGAACCTGGATTCACAGGTCCATGAATCAAGGCAAATTGGCAGTGGTCAAATAGGAGATGCATGAGTGACCGTCACCATTTTAGGAATCA
This sequence comes from Madoqua kirkii, assembly GCA_006408675.1. Taxonomy (NCBI): domain Eukaryota; kingdom Metazoa; phylum Chordata; class Mammalia; order Artiodactyla; family Bovidae; genus Madoqua; species Madoqua kirkii. The sequence continues at coordinate 11,903 of SJYC01096957.1, forward strand.
GTGAACCAGAATGGACCGGAATGGGTGAATTTGATTCAGATGGCTGTGGGCAATGATCCCTTAAAAGAAATGGAGACTTTCACATAATCAACAAAGGAGTTCTAAATCCATTACTTGCATGACCTGGGTGCAGTCTCAAAAATGGCACAATGATCCCTGCTTGTTTCCAAGGCAAACCATTCAATATCACAGTAATCCAAGTCTATGCCTCAACAACTAATGCTGAAGAAGATGAAGACAAACAGCTCCATGATAACCTACAAGACTTTCTAGAACTAACACCAAAAAAAAAAAAAAAAAGATGTCCTTCTCATCATAAGGGACTGGAATGCAAAAGTAGGAAGTCAAGAAATACCTGGAGTAACAGGTAAATTTCACCTTGGAGTACAAAAAGAAGCAGGGCAAAAGCTAAAAGAGTTTTGCCAAGAGAATGCACTGGTCATAGCAAACACCTTCTTCCAGCAACATAAGAGATGACTCTACACACAGATATCACCAGATAGTCAGTACTGAAATCAAATTGATTATATTTTGCAGCCAAAGATGGAGAAGCTCTATATAGTCAGCAAAAGCAAGACTGGAAGCTGACTGTGGCTCAGATCATGAACTCCTTATTGCCAAATTCAGACTTAAATTGAAGAAAGTAGTGCAAACCACTAGACCATTCAGGTCTGACCTAAATCAAATCCCTTATGATTATACAGTGGAAGTAACAAATAGATTCAAGGGATTTGATACAATAGACAGAGTGCCTGAAGAACGGACAGAGGCTCGTAGCACTGTGTAAGAGGCGGTGATCAAAGCTATTCCCAAGGAAAAGAAATGCCAAAAGATTGTCTGAGGAGGCCCTACAAACAGCTGAGAAAAGAGAAGCAAAAGGCAAAGGAAAAAAGGAAAGATATAACCATTTAAATGCAGAGTTCCAAAGAATAGCAAGGAGAAATAAGAAAGCCTTCCTCAACAAAGAGTGTGAAGAAATAAAGGAAAACAACAGAATGGGAAAGGCCAGAGACATCTTCAAGAAAACTGAAGATACCAAGAAAGCATTTAATGCAAAATGGGCACAATAAAGGACAGAAATCATATGGACCTAAGAGAAGCAGAAGATATTAAGAAGAGGCAGCATGAATACACATAAGAATTATGCAAAAAAAGATATTAATGACCTGGATAACTCAATGGTGTGATCACTCACGTAGAGCCATACATCCTGAGTACGAAATCAAGAAAGCGTTAGGAAGCATCACTATGAACAAAGCTCATGGAGGTGATGGAATTCCAGTAGAGCTATTTCAAATCCTAAAAGATGATGCTGTTCCAGTGCTGCACTCAGTATGCTAGTGGACGGTGTGAGAGTTTATGGAGGGACCAGTTGATGTGCTAATACACCCTGGTGCTAGTTTCCACAGGGAAAGAGGAGTTGAGGATGGCCGAGGTTTACGTCCTGGAGTTTCCACTTATTGAGTAAAGGAAGAACATGGACTGATTTGAGACACTGAAACTGAATTCTCTTCTGATCATATCGAAACTGAGATGACAGATATATGAGGAGAGGAGATGTGTGTCTTTTCATAGTCATTCTACTGAAAATAATCAATATTGCCACTAGTAAGGATCCCAGGGACTGGGGGCCTGGTGGGCTGCTATCTCTGCGGTCGCACAGAGTCAGACATGACTGAAGCGACTTGGCAGCAGAGCAGCAGCAGCAAGGACTGAATCATGGATTTAAAAAGAAAATTATCAAGAGGAGATACCAGAGACACCAAAACACTCTTGAACAGAAAAAGCTAAAATGCCAGTAGCTGAAGGAGCTCAAGGTATCAGATAATCTTTCAGAGACTGGGAGGTCTCTCATCTTTAAGAAAAAGAAATATGACTAAATTCCACAGGTGAATGACTCAACATTTCCAAATTAAAGGAGGAAAAAATCCTCCCAAACCACTGCTCACAAACAGAACCCTCCTGTCCACCCCTGGGGCAGTGGCAGTGGGTGGAGAGGGGGCAGATCATTTTTTTAGATGAGGACAGTTTCCTGCTTTGGGACTCAAGACTTGTTTGAAGACTTAGGAGCTAAAATTCAGACTGGCTTGCCTTTTGAAGAGGCTGCAAAATAAAGATGGAGGAATGTACAAGGGACACCAGCACGTTCCATCTGACTGTTCAGGCCGGAAACTGGTAATGCTGCTGAGATCTCCAGAATGCCACACAAATGTCCCCATCTAGAAAAAGAAAACAAGTAACGCCACTTTCACACAGTGGCTATGAAGACGTAAGAAATAAAGGATTGAACACCACATAATACAGTATAGATTTGCACTACACCATCTGATCAGAGCCTCCTGGGTAGCTCAGTGGTAAAGAACCTGCCTACCAATGTAGGAGACACAGGAGACCTGAGTTCGATCCCTGAGTCAGGAAGATCCCCTGGAGTAAGAAATGGCAACTCACCTCAGCTTTCTGGCTTGGAAAATTCCGCAGACAGAGGAGTATGGTAGGCTAGAGTCTATAGGGTCACAAACAGTCAGACACAACTGAGCACATACATATATGATTTAGAATGCACTGCAATTCCTACGTATTACAATATCTCCACCACTCACTCCACAGCTTGAGGGGAACTGGACAAGAACCAAGCCCGTTGGTGTCAGGATCTGATTAGTCCTGTAGCCAAATGAGTGAGAGCTTGCAACAACATGAATTAATTTACACAGTGGGGAGCTGAGAGAACTACACTTTTAGCACCTACTATATGCAAGGTATTGTGTAAACATTGCTCAAATTAATCTCCCTAACAAACTTACCAGGTAAATATTTTCATCCTATTTTGTAAATAAGGAATCTGAGGCTCTGAAAGGTTAAGTGATTCAAGCAACTCCCACAAGATCATGCAACCAGTAATTGCTTCTCAGACACACTTGATTCTGCAGCCTCTTTCCCTGAATGACCTCTCTCCCTTGAGGCTGCTTCCCCCCCTGCCTCAGTGGCCTGGCGAGATTTTGAAATATGATGATGGGAACAGGTCTTCAGACTAAGAATAGACTGTGAACGTGACCTGTCTAGACGTATGCCTGCCCATGCCACTCTCCTCTCTGAATCCCATCTACCACTGTGCTCTGTCTGCACTTCAGTTTTTATGATCAAAGGCCCTCTTTAAATCAATGTTATTTCTGATCAGTCATCTGGCCATGCTTCCAGACAGCACCTTGGTCTGCAAATCTACCTGTAATCCTCTTTGACTACTGTTATTCAACTTTGAAGAAATCGACAAGTTTTCTCCAAGTTTCTCCTCTCAGCAGGTCCTTGGGTTTAATCTAGTACCAAGATCTTTGCTTCCAAATTATCTCTTGAACCTTCCCACTTTTGGTTATTCCCATAACCATCCTTCTCCTCCAGCTCACCTATCACCTCTCATCTGAATGTCTACAATAGCCCCCAAAGATCTCCCCAGCTTCTCTCTTTTCCAACACCTATCTCTTCTCCTCATAGAAAAGTAAGATTTTTAAAGTAGCAGCAGATTCTGTGCTTCCCCTCAACAAACCAGATAACATCTGTAGCTTCTCATTGCACTCTGGGAAGCTGCAGATGTTATTTGGTGGGTTTTCTGGTGGTCCAATGGTTAAGAATTTACCTGCCAGTGCAGGGAGCAAGGGGTTTGATCCCTGGTGGGGAAAGATCCCACATGCCACAGGACAACTAAGCCAGTGTACCTAAGTACTGAGCCTGTACTCCAGAGCCCTGGCCACAATGACTGAGTCCACAAAGTTACAGCCTTGTGCTACACAAGAGAAGTCACTGTATTGAGAAGGCTGTGCAACACAGCAGAATATCCCCCGAAAGAAAGTGAAAGTAAAGTGGCTCAGTCGTGTCCGACTCTTTGTGACCCCATGGACCTACCAGGCTCCTCCATGCATGGAATTTTCCAAGCAAGAGTACTGGAATGGGTTGCCATTTCCTTCTCCAGGGGATCTTCCTGACCCAGGGATCAAACCTGGGTCTTCCACATTGCAGGCAGACACTTTACCGTCTGAGACACCTGGGGAGCCCCAAATATCCCTTGCTTACCTCAATTAATGAAAGCCTGCCACCAGCAACAAAGATCCAGCATGGCCAAAAATTTAAAAAAAAAAATAAAAAGTCAACTTTAGGTGGTGCCTACTACCCCCAAGTCTGCATGCCCTGCCTCTCACTCTCACCTCTGCTGCCTGCACAGCCTCTCTTCGCATTTCCAAGAGAAGCAGCTCTTTCTCTCAGGTGTGAGCAACTTCCTCTCCTCCTCAAGAGCCCGCCCCCTGCTCTTCCCTCCAGTTTCAGGATGACTGTGGACTGTCTGTCTCCACACTCCCTTCCATGGCTTTATAACAATTCACAGTTGGTAACTGCAGGCAAGTGCCTGCCAAGAGAAAAGGAAAGAGGCTTCCAGGCAGAGGTAAGAGCAAAGGCCAGCGTGGGCAAGGGTTCTGATCAGACATGGGAAAGAGTTTCATGTGTTTAAGGAAATGAAGTTAGTGTTTCCCTGGTGGCTCAGAGGTTAAAGTGTCTGCTCGCAATGGGGGAGACCTGGGTTCATTCCCTAGGTCGGGAAGATCCCCTGGAGAAGGAAATGTCAGCCCACTTCAGTATTCTTGCCTGGAAAATCCCATGGACGGAGGAGCCTGTCAGGCTATTTAGTAGCTGGCTTAGCAACTACATAAATAATAATAATAATAATAACAATGGACTATGTGAAGTAGTTTTGAACTGTGGTGTTGGAGAAGACTCTTGAGAGTCGCTTGGACTGCAAGGAGATCAAACCAGTCAATCTTAAAAGAAATCCGCCCTGAATATTCATTGGAAGGACTGATGCTGAAGCTGAAGCTCAAATACTCTGATCATCTATGTGAAGAACTGACTCACTGGAAAAGACCCTGATGCTGGGAAAGACTGAAGGCAGGAGAAGGTACAACAAAGGATGAGAAGGTTGGATGGCATCACCAACTCAATGGACATGAGTTTTAGTAAACTCCGGGAGTTGGTGATGGACAGGGAAGCCTGGTGTGCTGCAGTCCATGGAGTCACAAAGAGTCAGACATGACTGAGTGACTGGACTGAACTGAACTGAATGTGAAGTAATACAAAGTTACATATTAATAGTGAAAGATTTGAATGTATAAACCCTTAATACAGAGTGAAGGATTGGGAACCATGATGCAGTCTACTATAGAATTCATAAAATTAGTTTCTGAGTTCAAGGAGCAATCTTGGATCTAGTTACTTAAAGACAAAATAAATAGAGCAATTCATTTAAAATTAATTTAGTGACAAAAATGCTAATTTTGAGATGTAAGTTTACATATAAACTTAAAGATAAGTATAAACAACTGTTTTAAGAATATTATTAAATAGAATGTATCAAAAGTAGAAGCTGGCAGTTGCAAAATTCCCATATCCAAAGAAAAAATGATTAACAGTGAGTCATTTTTAAACCTGTCGAATCAGTAGCCATTAGCTACTGAAATTTACCATAAGGTGTTAGTTTACAGATCTCACCAATATAAAGATATATAAGTCAATGCAAAAATAAGATTCTATTTAATATATGGGCTCAAAGAAAGTGTTCAGATTCATGAGGGTAGAAACAAGAAATGTCTTGATAAAGTTGCTCATATTGTAGTGTTGCTGAGAAAATAAGAAAACATCAATTTATAAAACATGGCCAAATATCTTGAGTAAAATTGTTAAATGCTAGAAATAAAGTAGGAAAACACACACACATATACAAAATCAGTTAAACATTTTCTTTACCTCAGAGATATTACTGCTTTAAATATTAAACATTAGTTCTAAATTCTTAAGAGGCTGGGATCATTATGTCACGTAACAACACTGATTCACTTTAGAAGTACACAGACCAATGACAAGATGAAGAAATCAGTCCACTTCCAATTCTTTCCACTTCCTGATTTTTTTTTAATTTTATTTGATGGCTTCATTGTGGCTTATACCATTTACATTTTCCTACCATCCCACCCAATGACTCAAACAGCCACAATGACCGTCTTATTATTCCTTGTCCCTGCTCTGATCATCCCTGCCTCGGGTTCTTTCTATTGTTACTTCTCTCTCCCTCTTCCTGCCACACTCTTTCTCCAAACATTTGCCAGGCTGGCATCTTCTCAGCAGTCAAGTCTCACACAGTTCAAATGCCACCCTCTCAGAAAGGCTTCTCTGACCACTGACGCTCCAAATATTCAACATATCACTGTGTTTAATTTTCTTTAGAGCATTTATCACTATCAGAAACTCCCTTGGTCAGCACTTTATTTTCTGTCTTCCCCCACAGTTGTGTAAACTCCATGAAGACAGGAATGCTGTGTTTACCACTGCTATTCAGGACTGTGACACTTTTGAGGAAACCTGTTCTCTCTAGCTTGGAGAAGGCGTGTGTCATATCCCAGCAGACTCTCTCATCTCAAGCTAGTCATGCAGCATCTTAGAGCTTTGTTTAACATTTTGCAGTTGGGAGTTGTTTCTTTTACATTTTTTTAAATTTTTTAGCAAAATTTGACCTGAAATGCCATGAGACTCTGTATAAACTGCATTTACTCCACTTGCTCTAAAGAAATCTTAACACATTTTACAGGGAATTATTAATGTGTGTGAATAGTGGATAATATCCCAGACCCTGCTTAGTTAGCTTCAGTTATTGTTTGGAAGTTGTTTAGAACTTGCTTCTTTAGAAGGTGCTGAATTGGAATTGAATTGGATTGATTTGGAAGTTGCTTCTTTATCCTCATTGCACTGAGGACAGTTTTTGAAGAGTTAAACACTATTTTAATTTCTATTGCTATTCCAGGTATTGATCATTCCAAGAGACAAAACTTAACTAAAGTCCTTCCACACCAACATGACCAGTTTGCATTCTGCAAACACCTTGCTGCAGTCCACGGGGTAAGAAAGAGTCCAACATGACTTAGTGACTAGACAACAACAAAACACTGTAAATATTTTAATTTTCCTCTTAAGTTTGTATGAGACCAAATTTAAAAGGAAGAGATGATGATGGAAGCTAAATAATGGGAACCACTACTGGCATCATGAGCTGCAGATGCCTTTGGGAGTCTGATAAAAATATATAAAAGATGAACAGGCAGACCTTTACAGTCAGGCTATTAAATGCAGTCCCCTGAAAACCTCTTCGTGGACTCCTTTGAGAACCACACACTATGCATAAGGAATCCTGACTGCATGTTAATTTTACATCAGATTGCTCCACATTAACATTTGAACTTCTCAATATACACACAATAAATTTTTCAATAATCTGAATTACTCCAAGCCAAATAAATCCTGCCACACCCGATCAGGTATCATCCATTTACTTGATAATTTGTTAATGTTGACAAGTGTTAAGATTACTTCCTGGCACATACAGGGCACTATATTGTTTGATAAATATATAAGACAAGAAAAATTGTTTTGAAATAACTCCTATTTCCCCCAGTTATTCAAAATATATTACTGTTGCATGGCATTATTACAGTGAAACAAAATACATGTCTTGGAATTATATTTCAAATGCATAACACTACAATAAAAAGAGCATGAACATTTTTTATCATAAGCTGACCCAAAGCTTTGCTCTTGGAGTACAAATGAGGCAGGGAAAAGGCTAACGGAGTTTTGCCAAGAGAACACTCTGATCATAGCAAACACTCTTCCAGCAACACGAGAAACAACCCTACACGTGGACATCACCAGATGGTCAACACCAAAATCAGGTTGATTACAGTCTTTGCACCTGAAAATGGAGAAGCTCTATACGGTCAGCAAAAACAAGACTGGGAGCTGACTGTGGCCCAGATCATGAACTCTTTATTGCAAAATTCAGGCTTAAATTGAAGAAAGTAAGGAAAACTACTAGACCATTCAGGTATGACCGAAATCAAATCCCTTATGATTATACAGTGGAAGGGATTAGATCTGATAGACAGAGTGCCTGATGAACTTTGGGCAGAGGTTTGTGACATTGTATAGGAGGCAGTGATCAAGCCTATCCCCAAGAAAAGGAAAGGAAAAAGGGCAACATGGTTGTTGGAAGAAGTTTTGCAAATAGCTGAGAAAAGAAGAGAAGCTAAAAGCAAAAGAGAAGGTGAAAGCTATACCAATCTGAATGCAGAGTTCCAAAGTAGTACAAGGAAAGAGAAGAAGACCTTCTCAGTGAGCAATGCAAAGAAATAGAGGAAAACAATAGAATGGAAAAGGCTAGAGGTCACTTCAAGAAAATTAGAGATACCAAGGGAACATTTCAAGCAAAGATAGATACAATAAAGGACAGAAATGGTATGGATCTAACAGAAGCAGAAGATATTAAAAAGAAGTGACAAAAATATAGAGTTCAGTTCAGTACAGTCGCTCAGTCCTGTCCAAATCTGCAACCCCATGGACTGCAGCACCAGGCTTTCCGGTCCATCATCACCTCCCAGAGCTTGCTCAATCTCATATCCATGTGATGCCATCCAACCATCTAATCCTCCGTTGTCCCCTTCTCCTCCTGCCTTCAGTCTTTCCCAGCATCAGGGTCTTTTCCAGTGAGTCAGTTCTTCCCATCAGGTGGCCAAAGTATTGGAGTTTCAGCTTCAGCATCAGTCCTTCCAATGAATACTCAAGACTTATTTCCTTTAGTATTCTGGTTTGAGCTCCTTGCAGTCCAAGGGACTCTCATGAGTCTTCTCCAACACCACACTTTAAAAGTTTAAAAGCATCAATTCTTTGGCTCTCAGCTTTCTTTAGAGTCCAACTCTTACATCTATACATGACTAGCGGAAAAGAATACACAGAACTACATACAAAGAAGATCTTCATGACTCAGATAACCACAATGGTGTGATCACTCACCTAGAGCCAGACATACTGGACTGTGAAGTCAAGTGACTCCAACACCACAGTTTAAAAGTTTAAAAGCATCAATTCTTTGGCTCTCAGCTTTCTTTAGAGTCCAACTCTTACATCTATACATGACTAGCGGAAAAGAATACACAGAACTACATACAAAGAAGATCTTCATGACTCAGATAACCACAATGGTGTGATCACTCACCTAGAGCCAGACATACTGGACTGTGAAGTCAAGTGGGCCTTAGGAGGCATCACTACAAACAGAGTTAGTGGAGGTGTTGGAATTCCAGTTGAGCTATTTCAAATAGTAAAAGATGATGCTATAAAACTACTGTACCCAATATGCCATCAAATTTAGAAAACTCAGCAGTGGCCATAGGACTAGAGAAGGTTAGTTTTCATTCCAATCCCAAAGAAAGACAATTTCAAAGAATGCTCAAACTGCTGCACAATTGCACTCATCTCACACACTAGCAAAGTAATGCTCAAAATTCTCCAAGCCAGGCTTCAACAGTAAGTGAGAACTTCCAGATGTTCAAGCTGGATTTTGAAAAGGCAGAGGAACCAGAGACCAAATTGCCAACATCCATTGGATCATAGAAAAAGCAAAGTTCCAGAAAAACATTTACTTCTGCCATATTGACTACACCAAAGCCTTTGACTGTGTGGATCACAACAAACTGTGGACAATTCTTCTTTTTTTTTTTACTTCATTTTATTTTTTTTTTCATCTCTTATCTGGTTTTTTTTTTAATTTTTATTTTTACTTTATTTTACTTTACAATACTGTATTGGTTTTGCCATACACTGACACGCATCCACCATAGGTGTACATGAGTTCCCAATCCTGAACCCCTCTCCCACCTCCCACCCCATATCATCTCTCTGGATCATCCCTGTGCACCAGCAGGCCACCTTACCTGACTCCTGAAAAATCTGTATGCAGGTCAGGAAGCAACAGTTAGAACTGGACATGGAACAGCAGACTGATTGCAAATAGGAAAAGGAGTATGTCAACGCTCTATATTGTCACCCTGCTTGTTTAACTTATATACAGAGTTCATCATGAGAAACATTGGACTAGATGAAGCACAAGCTGGAAACAAGTTTGCTGGGACTAATATCAATAACCTCAGAAATGTAGATGAGACCATCCTTATGGCAGAAAGTGAAGAACTAAAGAGCCTGTTGATTAAAATGAAAAAGGAAAGTGAAAAAGCTGGCTTAAAACTCAACATTCAGAAAACTAAGATCCTGGCACCTGGTCCCATCACTTCATGGCAAATAGATGGGGAAACAATTGAAATAGTGACTAACTTTTATTTTCTTGGGCTCCAAAATCACTGCAATGATGACTGAAGCCATGAAATTAAAATACACTTGCTCCTTGAAAGAAAAGCTATGACAAGCCTCAGTTCAGTTCAATTGCTCAGTTATGTCCGACTCTTTGTGACCCCATGAATCGCAGCACACCAGGCCTCCCTGTCCATCACCATCTCCAGGAGTTCACTCAGACTCACATTCATTGAGTCCGTGATGCCATCCAGCCATCTCATCCTCTGTCATCCCCTTCTCCTCCTGCCCCCAATCCTTCCCAGTATCAGAGTCCTTTCCAATGAGTCAACTCTTCACATGAGGTAACCAAGTACTAGAGTTTCAGCTTTAGCATCATTCCTTCCAAAGATATCCCAGGGTTGATCACCTTCAGACTGCACTGGTTGGATCTCCTTGCAGTCCAAGGGACTCTAAAGAGTCTTCTTCAACACCACAATTCAAAAGCATCAATTCTTTGGTGCTCAGCCTTCTTCACAGTCCAACTCTCACATCCATACGTGACCACAGGAAAAAAAAACCATAGCCTTGACCAGACAGACCTTAGTCGGCAAAGTAATGGTCTGCTTTTTAATATGTTATCTAGACTAGTCATAACTTCCCTTCCAATGAGTAAGCGTCTTTTAATTTCATGGCTGCAATCACCATCTGCAGTGATTTTGGACCCCAAAAAAATAAAGTCAGCCACTCTTTCCACTGTTTCCCATGAAGTGATGGGACCTGATGCCATGATCTTTGTTTTCTGAATGTTGAGCTTTAAGCCAACTTTTTCACTTTCCTCTTTCACTTTCATCAAGAGGCTTTTTAGCTCCTCTTCACTTTCTGCCATAAGGGTGGTGTCATCTACATATCTGAGGTTATTGATATTTCTCCCAGCAATCTTGATTCCAGCTTGTGTTTCTTCCAGTCCAGCATTTCTCATGACGTACTCTGCATAGGAGTTAAATAAGCAGGGTGACAATATACAGCCTTGACGTACTCCTTTTCCTATTTGGAACCAGTCTGTTGGTTGTTCCATGTCCAGTTCTAACTGTATCTTCCTGACCCGTATACAGATCTCTCAAGAGGCAGGTCAGGTGGTCTGGTATTCCCCATCTCTTTCAGAATTTTCCACAGTTTCTTGTGATCCACACAGTCAAAAGTTTTGGCATAGTCAATAAAGCAGAAATAAATGTTTTTCTGGAACTCTCTTGCTTTTTCCATGATCCAGCAGATGTTGGCAATTTGATCTCTGGTTCCTCTGCCTTTTCTAAAACCAGCTTGAACATCTGGAAATTTACAGTTCATGTATTGCTGAAGCCTGGATTGGAGAATTTTGAGCATTACTTTACTAGCATGTGAGATGAGTGCAATTGTGGGGTAGTTTGAGTATTCTTTGACATTGCCTTTCTTTGGGATTGGGATGAAAACTGACCTTTTCCAGTCCTGTGGCCACTGCTGAGTTTTCCAAATTTGCTGGCATATTGAGTGCAGCACTTTGACAACATCATCTTTCAGGATTTGAAACAGCTCAACTGGAATGTCATCACCTCCACTAGCTTTGTTCGTAGTGATGCCTTCTAAGGCCCACTTGATTTCACATTCCAAGATGTCTGGCTCTAGATTAGTGATCACATCATCATGATTATCTGGGTTGTGAAGATCATTTTTGAACAGTTCTTCCATGTATTCTTGAAAATCAGAGACATTACTTTGCTGACAAAGGTCCATCTAGTCAAAATTATGTTTTTTCTAGTGGTCATCTATGGATGTGAGAGTTGGACTATAAAGAAAGCTGAGCACCAAAGAATTGATGCTTTTGAACTGTGGTGTTGGAAAAGACTCTTGAGAGTTCCTTGGACTGCGAGGAGATCCAACCAGTCCATCCTAAAGGAAATCAGTCCTGAATATTCACTGGAAGGACTAATGCTAAAACTGGAACTCCAATACTTTGACCATCTGATGAGAAGAACTGACTCATTGGAAAAGATCTGATGCTGGGAAAGATTGAAGGCAGAAACAGAAGGATATGACAGAGGATGAGCTGGTTAGATGGCATCACGGACTCAAGGGACATGAGTTTGAGTAAACTCCAGGAGTTGGTGATGGACAGGGAAACCTGGCATGCAGTACTCCATTAGGCGCAAAGATTCGGACACAACTGAGCGATCGAAGTGTCCCAAAGCTGTGGGAGATTTTGTAGCTGTAATGGAAAGAAAGCACACAGGAGAAACTCAAGCAGCAAACCGCCTAAATGTTTCCAAACTGGTTCCAGGATCTCAGGAGTGTGAATTTCTTGTTTCTCCGAGTCCAGGATTTTTTATTTCTTGGCTTTTCTTCCAGGCAGTCATGGTGATAGTGAGTTCCAGAAAGGTGAGTCAGACGTGGAATACTGCCGTGAGTGAATTGACAGCCCAGGACCAGCAGTGCCTGGAGACCCTCTTGTGCACACAATACCATTCATCTATTTCTCTAAAACTCATATTCTGTCTATCAATTATATGTTTTGTAGGACCAAACCTCCCCATTACTGCCAGACTCGACCCATAGTAAACATAATAAGGTATCTGCCTCTTTAAAAATGTGTACATCTTGGTCCTAATTATAATGTCAGTATCATAAGGTAAATGTCCTATTGCCAAGGCAACCAGTAATGGGATATCTTTCATCAGTGGGGCAATTTTGATTAAGAAATTGAAGTCCATTTGGTCCGAGTACTTCTTGGTATTGATGCCCTCACACTTAGTTTAAGGAACTGCAATCCTTCGGCAGTGGAGCCATTCCCTCCTAGTCTTATCTCTTGCTCCTCAAGCCTGGATGACCTCCACAGATTTATTCCTCTGACCCACACTGCTTCAACATCTCTCCACTTTTCAGAGAGATTTCTAAAATTTTATTCCTTACTTAAAAAAAAAATGAAGCCCATTGTTGAGTTTTATTGTTAAAAAATTGCTTGGTTCACCTTTTTTCACTTTATATAATTGCTATTAGAATATAGTAGTCTTGAAGAATAATAACACTCTTCTTTATTATAATTCTTACACAAAACCATATAAAATGCCAAAACTTACAATTTCTTATTAATCTAAACAGTGACATTCCCCTAACCTAAAACAATCCCTGAATACAGAAGCACATCTTTTGACCACTGCGGATGTCTTTGCTCTTTTTTTTCATTCAGTTTTTTCCCACAGGCAAAATAAATCCTGAAGTTTCTCCCGAGATGGGCCAGTGTAGTCTCAGGTGGCAGCTCAAATGTTGGCCATAGCACCAAGCCAAAGGGGCCTTGTCTATACACATCCCCAGGGCATGGAGCTTCTGCGTCTCTGTGTGCTTATACTATCCCTTTGACTGCCAGCCATTTGGGGTTACTTCATTAACATGCAGTAGGGATATAAAAGGGATTTTTAACTGCCAGATACACTAGAACTAGATTGTATCCCAGTCCAATTAACTCCCCCATGAGCCTAGCTTCATACATAATATTTGACCTGTGTAATCCACATGGCATTCTGAAATACTGAAAGCATCTCTACCAGAGGTGTCCCCACTACTAGCAGAGCACAGAAATAATGCAAAAGAAGCCAGCATTTTTAGCTATACAAAACTAGCAGTGACCAAACACCCCACCTACCACATGCAAGTGCACTGTCTATATTCAAAAATATCCTATACAACATGGCAAAACAATAGAGCTAAGGTACTGCCTAAATTTTTAGATGATCCATCCTACTCTTTTTTTTTCCTTCAAATAAAGCATTTGCTATCATATTTATTCAATCGTCACAGAACACTAAGGCAAATATAAATGTAGCCAGCCATGACAAATAGGGCTTCCCAGGTGGCTCAGTGGTAAAGAATCTGCCTGCCAATCCAGGAGATGCAGGAGACACAAATTTGATCCCAGGGCTGGGAAGATCCCCTGGAGAAGGAAATGGCAACCCACTTCAGTATTCTTGCCTGGGAAATCTCATGTACAAGGGAGCGTGGTGGGTTACAGTCCATGGGGTCATAAAGAACTGGACAAAACTGAGCAACTGAGCACACACAGTAAAGACATACCCAATAGCTGATGTAGCTTATGTATTAAGATGTGGGTTATATCAAGGCAGGTTATTTCTGTAGGGACTTCATTCCCACAAATCCTCAACCACATAGGGTTTTACAGACCAGATTGCTCAGTCAGAGATTCTGCCTCTGAATTCCAGGTGTGCTCAGTTTGGCATCTGTTACTTAACAAACGCATCAGACTTGAACAGCAAACCATATGGCTACCTTTACAGGACTGACTTTTTATCACAAATATTCACCAATTACCAGTACAGAGGCTCTGCCATCTGAAGGCTCAGAGTGAATGGTGCTGGGTTGGGTGTGCAGACATAACTCAACGTGAGTTTACAGCAACCCTGAATGTACTGTCTGGGGGCTTCCCAGCTGACCTTGATCTATGGTATCTGGATAACAAATGTGCACATTTAGAAAATTTTGTTTGGTTATAGTTCTGTGCTGGGAATCAAACAAGTTACAAATAGCCCCAAGTCCAAATACAGTACTGCCATGCGGTAATGGCATCATTATCAGGCAATAATTCTATGCCTATCACTGACTCTTACTAGCAATAAAATGGTAGCTGGCAGCAAAGTGGCCGCTCACAGACACTAGCAAGGGGACAGCAAATGACACCTGGGGCCGTGATTCTATCCTCAGTTAGCTCTGTGTGTGAATGTGTCTGTATCCATGTGTGCCTGCATGTGTGTGTGACTTTATAAAAGTCTTAATGATACAACTTGAATGCATGTGTCCAGGCATTAATTCACTGTCAAAGGAAAATTAATTAAAACAAAAAGGAAATGTTCATTTTTCAGAATTATTTGTGGACACTGCTACATGACAAGTTATCATCAAGGGTGCTTTTACTAAACAGCACTTCTTTTTATGACGTAACATTCCCTCAGGAAGAGATGCTTTCTGAGAAGGGAACTCTCTGCAACCTAAAAACATGGAAATACTTCTGTATAGTTTTTCAAGCAAGAGAAAGGTGTCCAGAGTAGAAGATCTACTTGAAATTCCCAAACAAGGAAAAAAACTAAAAATTTTTTGGCCCTCACATATTTACAGCACCTTAAGAAAGACAATGGTTGCAATTGTTATTACATCTCTTTCATCAAGGACTTATTATCACTGCTTGAGGCAGTCTCGGATTATCAGGGCTTTATTATGCAAGGGAAACAAAAGTTCATGTGACCCTACTGGCATTTTTTATCAATTCCTTATTTACTTCATGAATCATAGATGGTGACAGAGCAAACATGTAAAAGATGGCCACAAATCAACACTTTTAACAGCATTCAAAATCAGTCTAATTTTAAAATAATTTCAAAAGGTTACAAGCATTTAATACAAAAAGAAGGAACAGATTGAGACTGGCAAGTTGAAAACTAGAACAAAAGCTAACACAGCTAAAAAAGTGTGGAGTCAATTCAGTTCAGTCGCTCAGTCATGTCCAACCAGTCCGACCCCATGTGTCACAGCACACCAGGCCTCCCTGTCCATCACCAACTCCCGGAGTTCTTCCAAACTCATGTTCATCAAGTCGGTGATGCCATCCAGCCACCTCATCCTCTGTCATTCCCTTCTCCTCCTGCCCTCAGTGCCTCCCAGCATCAGGGTCTTTTCCAATGAGTCAACTCTTTGCATGAGGTGGGCAAAATACTGGAGTCTGAGCTTTAGCATCAGTCCTTCCAAAGAACACACAGGTCTGATCTTCTTTAGAAAGGACTGGGTGGATTTCCCTGTAGTCCAAGGGACTTTCAAGAGTCTGCTCCAACACCACACTTGAAAAGCAACAATTCTTCAATGCTCAGCTTTCTTTACAGTCCAATTCTCACATTCATACATGACCACTGGAAAAACCATAGCCTTGACTAGAAGGACCTTTGTTGGCAAAGTAATGTTTCTGCTTTTTAATATGTTATCTAGGTTGGTCATAACTTTCCTTCCAAGAACAAAGCATCTTCTAATTTCATGGCTGCAGTCATCATCTGCAGTAATTTTGGAGCCCAAAAAAATAAAGTCTGACACTGTTTCCACAGTTTCCCCATCTGGTCCCATGAAATGATGGGACCAGATGCCGTGATCTTTGTTTTCTGAATGTTGAGCTTTAAGCCAATTTTTTCACTCTCTTCTTTCAATATCATCAAGAGGCTTTTTAGTTCCTACTTACTTTCTGCATAAGGGTGGTGTCGTCTGCATCAGTTCAGTTCAGTTCAGTTCAGTCACTCAGTCAAGTCTGACTCTTTGTGACCCCTGGCAGCATGCCAGGCCTTTCTGTCCATCACCAACTCCTGGAATTCACTCAGACTCACGTCAATCGAGTCAGTGAAGCTTTTTAGTTCCTACTTACTTTCTGCATAAGGGTGGTGTCGTCTGCATCAGTTCAGTTCAGTTCAGTTCAGTCACTCAGTCAAGTCTGACTCTTTGTGACCCCTGGCAGCATGCCAGGCCTTTCTGTCCATCACCAACTCCTGGAATTCACTCAGACTCACGTCAATCGAGTCAGTGATGTCATCAGCCATCTCATCCTCTGTTGTCCCCTTCTCCTCCTGCACCCAATCCCTCCTAGCATCAGTCTTTTCCAATGAGTCAACTCTTCACATGAGGTGGCCAAAGAAATGGAGTTTCAGCTTTAGCATAGTTCCTGCCAAAGAAATCCCAGGGTTGATCTCCTTCAGAATGGATTGCTTGGATCTCCTAGCAATCTAAGGGA
>SJYC01096959.1:0-44535 GCA_006408675.1 Madoqua kirkii
TGGACAAGTGGTATCTCCTCATGCCACCCCGCCTGACCTTGAACGTGCAGTAGCTCCTCCTAGCCCTCCTGTGCCTGCACAGCCACCTCTCCTTGGATGTGGTGTTGCTCCTCTGGGCAGCCTCCCCTGACCAGAGGAGAGCAGTCAGCATGAAAACCACAATCACAGAAAACTAGTCAAACTCATCACGTGGACCACAGCCTTGTCTAACTCAGTGAAACTATGAGCCATGTAGGGCCACCCAATATGGACTGATCATGGTGGAGAGTTCTGATAAAACATGGTCCACTGGAGAAGGTAATGGCAAACCACTTCAGTATTCTTGCCTTGAGAACCCTGTGAACAGTATGAAAAGGTGAAAAGATAGAACACTGAAAGATGAACTCCCATGTCAGTAGGTGCCCAATATGTTACTGGAGAAGAATGGAGAAATTATTCTAGAAAGAATGAAGAGGCTGAGCCAAAGTGGAAACAATGTCCAGTTGTGTATGTGACTGGTAATAGAAGTAAAGTCCAATGCTGTAAAGAACAGTATTACTTAGGAACCTTGAATGTTAAGTCCATGAATCAAGGTAGATTGGAAGTAGTCAAACAGAGAATGGCAAGAGTGAACGTCGACATTAAGGAATACTTCAGCACTCACATGAAGATAGGCTGAAGACAAGATTCCCTCCCCGTAAGAGTCGACAAAGGAAAAGGAGGTCTTCTGCCTGGTTACTTACTTTGAGGACAGTAGCTTCATCCTCTAAAAAATGATTGTGCAATGAGCATCAAGCTCTGACCAAGCTGAATAACTCATCTTCCTCCTCAAAGCAAACTGAGAGAAGCAGAAGCTTCCTGCCATCATGCCTCTGCAAATGCCAGATTTCCAACAGAGTAAAAAGAATAGAGAACTTCCTTGTTCTATGTCCTAAGGCAGAAACCTGAGAGTCACTTCAACCACATTCCCTTCTCCCAAAACAGTGACTGATCCTGAAATCCAGTCAGTTCTGTCTCCTGAACACAGCCCAACTCTGTCCTCACTTGCCCATCCACACTGTTACTGCTTTCATATCTCCCTTAGATCAGCACAGTAGCATCTCCCTAACAATGCCGTAATCTGTGGCTTCACAACTTTCTATTTTATCCTTTACAATACTGAGAGATACTAAAATGTAATATAGGGGCTTCCCTGGTGATCCAATGGTTAAGAATCCTCGTTTCAAATGCAGGAGGCATGTGTTTGAGCCTTGGTTGGGGAACTAAGATCCCACAGCACAGCCAGACACACACACACACACACACACACACATAATAAATAAATGCAATATAATTCTCTCTCCTCTCACTTAAAGCTCTCCACATGCCCCAAGTCATTTGTATAATATCCAAATACTTGATAGCATTAAATTTATTACAATTATTTGTTGTCACATTCTTCTATCTTACTAAATTCTGGGCTGTTTTATTGCAGGAACCTTGTCTAATTTATTGCTTCAAAGCCTAACAATATGTTGAAGTGTTCAAAAATGTATTTTGACCTGTACACACACACACAGAAGTTGCTCAGTCATGACCAACTCTTTGCAACCCCATGGATTGTAGCCCACCAGGCTCCTCAGTCCATAGGATTTTCCAGGCATGAATACTGGAGTGGGTTGCCATTTCCTTCTCCAGGGGATCTTCCTGACCCAGGGATCGAACACGGGTCTCCTACATTGTAAACAGACGCTTTACCGTCTGAGCTACCAGGGAAGTCCACCTTTGACCTGTACAAGATCCTTCAATATTTGAGCCTGCCTATTTATCTAACCTATTTATCTGTGACAGCTTCATCAGTTCCTACCTACCTTTCATACACGTTTTAATTCCAAGTATATCAAACTATTTGCTAGTAACTGAGCATTTTCTGCTCTTTCTCCTCACATTTGCATGTAGCCTTTGCCTCTTTCCTTCTGTTTCTCTTTTTCTCCTAGATATATTCTTGCATATTATCTATATTTCAAAATATCAGCTTATGCCCCTTTCCTCTAAATAGATTTTCCTGTTAGCCCTTTCTTCTCATTGCACCACTGAGCCCAGAGTGAATAGAAAACTCTTCCCATAGCTATCTATGCATGTCTCTATCTCTTCATTTATCAAACTGCTTTTTAATGGTTATTTATCGTCTTCTTTTCCCATATAGATGAGAAAACAAAAACTATTGCCGGCCATATCAGTAAACAAAGAACATTGCAGCCATCAAGCCATCGCATTACAGCTGCCCAGATGGTGAGCCCTGAGGGGACTCAGGATGAGAAAACACTGGATACTGGCCGCAGATAGCTGAGGTGCATATCAAAGGAATGATTTCACTGAGCCCAGACTTCCATCTTTCAGTATACATAGAAAAGCATTAAATTACTTAACTTGAGTTATTACTTTGCTGTAATTAACATTACTCTTAAACTTTGGATGTTCCAACTCTCTGGTCTTTGTTGCAAAAACTCCTACATAGCCTGGATGCCCCAACCTTGTCTTTTTGGAGCAATCTCAGAGTTATCTGAGCTGCTGTGTTCCAGGCTTAAAAGCCGAAAGTGTTAGTCACTCAGTTGTGTTTGACTCTCTGTGACACCATGGATTATAGCCCATCAGATTCCTTTGTCCATGGAATTATCCAGGCAACAATACTGGAGTGGGTAACCATTCTCCAGGGGATCGTCCCAACCCGGGGATAGAACTCAGGTCTCCTGCATTACAGACAGATTCTTTACCATCTGAGCCACCAGGGGTGTCCAAGGCTTAAGACCTCAGATTTGTCCACTGAATAAAACACAATTATCAACTTTCTAAGTGTGAATTTTTTTTAGTTGACAGACACTATTTCCTGTAAAGAAGCTGAGATGCAGGCACAGGTCTTCATGTGGATGATACATACAGAGATTTGGTAACTGTAGAATGAAAGGAAGGAGGGATGGAGAGAGGAAATGAAAGGATAAAACAAAGAAAGGAAAAAGAAGTTCAGGATAATAGAACATTCATCAAGAAACATCCAACAGCTCGACATCTATTCCTCTGTCTTCCTGATAAATACTTTGTTTTACCAAACCTTCAGAAACAATTCAGTTACTAAAGAATTCATTCTAAATTGCATTTCAAGTTGTTAGGAGACAGTGAAAACAAATCTTTTAGGAAAAGCCAGTTTTATTAAATATTTAACTTTCTCCTAAGGCTTATGCAAGTCAGAAAAGGTCTGCTATTCAATTAAATGGCGCAACTATAAAAAGTAAGATCAAATTTGCCTATATTTATGAATTATTTGACAAGAGCATCACATCCCTCCAAATGCTGTTTGATTTGCTGCCTTCTCTCTGGGCTGTTGCATTTCATGGCCATGGTCAGAATCATGAAAAACAACATTCCAAAAATTAAACTATACTCCATTTTTTTTCTCTGATGAAAGACAAGGGTCCTTCAAAAAATTCTTACAGGAATAAATAAGAGCATATGAAATACTTTAAAAAAATAAAACCATTATAGTTTAATAAGTTAAACCTGGAGGAAGAGCTTAGGACAACAAAAGATAGATCCATTTAAAGTACTTTGCAAGGAAGTTGTAAGAAAACAAGAAACTTTATTCTGCAAAGTTCTGCTTTCAGCACTTCCGCTTCTTTGGAGAAGAAAGTAAAACGAAGAAAATTAAGATCCCTCTGAATGATTGTAAATATATAATGAGGCTGAAACGTGCATTCACCTTGTTTTATCTTTTCCTTGTCTATTCTCATTTTCATAACAAACCTATCTGACTAAGGTTCTACATTCAGCCCATAAATGTTTGGTGGTGGTTTAATCACTAAGTCGTGTCCAGTTCTTTTGACCCCATGGACTGTAGCCAGCCAGGCTCCTCTGTCCATGGAATTCTCCATGCAAGAATACTGAAATGGGTTGCCATTTACTTCTCCAGGGGATCTTCCCAACCCAGGGATCAAACCTGAGTTTCCTGCACTGCAGGCAGATTCTTTACCAACTGAGCTATGAAGGAAGCCCCATGGCTCATAAATGTTTATGTATGCCTATTATATAAACACAGTTTAATTGCTCTGAAGGTAATTTAAAGAACCAAAGACAAAATCAAGGTCTGATAAGGGCTAAACTGAGGAAGCACGGCACCCCACTCCAGTACTCTTGCCTGGAAAATCCCATGGATGGAGGAGCCTGGTGGGCTGCAGTCCATGGGGTCGCCAAGAGTCAGAAAGGACTGAGCAACTTCACTTTCACTTTTCACTTTTATGCACTGGAGAAGCAAATGGCAACACACTCCAGTGTTCTTGCGTGGAGAACCCCAGGGACTGGGGAGACTGGTGGGCTGCCGTCTCTGGGGTCGCACAGAGTCAGACACAACTGAAGTGACTTAGCAGCAGCAGAGGAAGCAAGTGGAAAGAGAAAATAATCTTGTCTGGGAGGGGCTAGAGTGAGGACTTCCAGGTGGAGGTAATTGCTAAACTGGTATAATCAAGCAAAAAATAGTGGCTTGGCAACAGGGCAAAGGAATCAGAGGACAGCGTGGAAGTTTTCATTTGAGGGAGCAACATCTGCCCAAAAAAAAAAAAAAAATGAACAAATACTTGTAAGGGATTTACCAATGTTTTAGCATTTTGTAATTTATACTGTAAATGTGTATACTGTAAATTTATATGTAATGGAAGAAAAGACAGAAGATGAGATAAAAAAGACCAACACAACAAAATCATGAGAAGTCTAAAAGGACAAGTAGAGGACTGGGATCTTATCCTGAGGACTGTGAGTTATACTGCTGCTGCTGCTAAGTCACTTAAGTTGTGTGCAACTCTGTGTGACCCCAGAGACGGCAGCCCACCAGGCTCCCCCGTCCCTGGGATTCTCTAAGCAAGAACACTGGAGTGGGTTGCCATTTCCTTCTCCAATGCATGAAAGTGGAAAGTGAAAAATGAAAGAGAAGTCACTCAGTCCTATCCGACTCTTCACGACCCCATGGACTGCAGCCCACCAGGCTCCTCTGTCCATGGGATTTTCCAGGCAAGAGTACTGGAGTGGGGTGCCATCGCCTTCTCGGTGTTATACTAGAGAATTTTAATCACATCATCTAGGTTTTAGAGAGACCATAGGCTGTTAGTGTGGAGAAACACAAGCTTGGAGATAGTTTAAAGATAGTTTAAAGACTGATAACCTAGGTAAGAGGTAATAATGGCCCAACTCATGAGAGCAGTGATGTGTGATAGATGTGGAGACACTGGGATGGTCTTAGGGGCAAGGAGCTGTAGCAGAACTTGATACGCAGGCTTGAGAAGTTAAAAAGGAAGAAATTGCTCTTTGGGTTTTTTATATTGGGTCTTTTTCTTTTTTTTCTTTTTTAACATGATCCATGAGAGTTTTGCCTAGGTCAAAGACCCCTGGAGAAGGGTTAGGCTACTCACTCCAGTATTCTTGGGCTTCCCTGGTGGCTCAAATGGTAAAGAATCCACCTGCTATACAGGAGACCTGGGTTCAGTTCCTGGGTTGGGAAGATCCCCTGGAGGAGGGCATGGCAATCTGCTTCAGTATTCTTGCCTAGAGAATCCCCGAAGACAGAGGAGCCTGGTGGGCTACAGCCCATGGGGTCACAAAGAATCAGACACGACTGAATGACTAAACACAGCACAGGAAACCTATGCACTGCGCTACTGGTTGTTAAATACCAGTGAAGTCACGGAAGGCAGCTGTGTGGAAAGCATTCAGCTGTTTACACTGATGAGTTAAGGGCAGTGATAAAAAGAAATGAAACATCCTGCTCCACTAACAGAAATTTTTTCACTGCTCTAGGAAAATGGGGTATTCAACATTATGCTTAGGAAGATGAATGAAAGTTATTTGAAAAGGTAAGGAGAACAAAGACTGAGGTTTGTGATCACCATTCTCCGTAAAATTACTAAACTAATCATAAAATTATAAACCAGTCATAAATGTCTCCTTGAATCTGATGTGTTTCCGAATTTAGTTCTTTTTCAAAACAAAAGAAGTTTCTGTTAATATGATTATTATTTCATATTAGTTCACATCTCAGGTTTCTTTTTTTTTTTGAAGCTACAATTCAAACAAACCTCAAATCTAATCATGAAACTTCAGGGTTTTTTCTTTCCAAAATCTGAGAATAGACTGAAAATCTTTTCACATTTGCATGAAATCTATATAGGAAATATGGTTCCCTATTAAGAGATTCCTCAACCAAAGATAAACACAAGCAAATATCAAAATGTTCCAAGGAACTGTCCAGTCTTTTTGTTTTTTTACTACTTTAGCCATGAGACAGAGAAAAGAAAAGGTACTATGTGCCTTGACCAAACAGAGAGGAATAACAGTGAAAATCTAAACATACCTCTCTGATAGTCTCCTTTAAGGAAATAAAAGTAGACTTCTGAAAAGTTAGAAGTGCCATGAGGCACTAAAATGATCAGTTATATTACAAGGAGGGAGAGGAGGGAAGGAAACGGTTCATAAGCAAAAATCTTCCCCAAGCCCCATATAACAAACTAACCAACATAATACTCAGGAGAACTTTATTCTTTTACTGCTCCACTCTGAATGGTCAGAAGTACAAAACTAGTAAATGTATGTTGATAGGTTTGAGTCTGTGAAAAACAGTATCTTAGCATTACAACCCTTGGCAATAACCCAGAGAATATAGAACCAAGCCAGGAATTTCTCCAACCATTACAACAGAGCCACACAGTGAAGATCAGAAATATTTTAAGTTCCTATTTCGGAGAAGGCAATGGCACCCCACTCCAGTACTCTTGCCTGGAAAATCCCATGGATGGAGGAGCCTCGTGGGCTGCGGTCCATGGGGTCACTAAGAGTTGAACACCACTGAGTGACTTCCCTTTCACTTTTCACTTTCATGCATTGGAGAAGGAAATGGCAACCCACTCCAGTGTTCTTGCCTGGAGAATCCCAGAGATGGGGAAGCCTGGTGGGCTGCAGTCTCTGCAGTCACAGAGTCAGACACGACCGAAGCGACTTAACAGCAGCAGTAGTAGCTGAGTAGTATTTATTGCCACCACATCCCTAATGAAAGAAAGTGCTTTAAATTTTTGAGATGAAACTTTTTTTTTTAGTATTTTTAGAGATTTAAGAAATTAGACAAATTCCTACCTTGATCTAGCACCCCACCTCGTAAGGATAAAGGGCCCTATGATGATTACTTTGTGTGGAAAAAGTATCTTGGCAGATGTGATTAAATTAAAGGTTTCAGATGGAAAGATGATCCTGGGTTATGGAGTTGTCTGGGTATGTCATAAATGCCATCGCGGTGTCTCTGCAGACAGAGGCAGAGGGAGATCGGAGTCAGAAGAGAAGGTGATGTAGTCACAGAGGTGGAGAGTGCAGTGATGCAGCCAGAGGCCAAGGAATCACTGAGTCACCAGGAGCTAGAAGAGGCCAGGAACAAGGCTACCCCAGAGCCTCCAGACCAAACTCCGCCTACATGCTGTTGTTCAGTCACTCAGTTATATCCGACTCTTTGCAGCCCCATGGACTGCAGCATGCCAGGCTCCCCTGTTCTTCAGCATCTCCCAGAGCTTGCTCAAACTCATGTTCATTCAGTCGGTAATGTCAACCAACCATCTCGGCCTCTGTCATCCCCTTCTCCTCCTGCCTTCAATCTTTCCCAGCATCAGGGTCTTTTCCAGTGAATCAGCTCTTTCCATCAGGCGGCCAAAGTATTGGAGCTTCAGCTTCAGCATCAGTGTTTCCAAAGAGTATTTAGGGTTGAGTACCTTTCGATTTGACTGGTCTGATCTCCTTGCAGTCCAAGGGACTCTAGAGAGTCTTCTCCAGCACCACAGTTAGAAAATCTCAATTCTTTGGTGCTCAGACTTCCTTAGGGTCCAGCTCTCACACCCATACATAGATGACTACTGGAAAAATCATACCTTTGACTATATAGATTGCTATTGGCAGACTGATGTCTCTGCGTTTTAATAGGCTGTCTAGGTTTGTCATAGCTTTTCTTCTGAGGAGCAAGCATCTTTTAATTTCAAGGGTCTCAACATGGATGATCCTGATTTCAGACTTCTGGCTTACGGAACTGGAAGAGAATAAATGTATCTTGTTTTAAGCCGCCAGGTTTAATGTGACTTACTACAGTAGCTGTAGGCAGCTGAAACAGACACCTCGACTATAGTGGGGGAGTAAGATGCATCTCATCTCTCACTTTTCCATTTATCAGTTCTCCTACACACTTCACTTGCAGCCTTGGGCGTGTCACCTCATAAAAGAGGCAGAGCTTTGACTCGTAAAACGGAAGATGGTCCCCAGGGTGTCCTTACACCAAAGGAAGTAGAAACTTCTGCGCCATCAGAACATCCAAGCCCCCTCAGAAGCAGGGCTAGGCGGTGGGTACTCCATCCTTCTCAGTGCACTTCCTGCTGCCGGTTATGCCTGGAACCATTCTGATAACAAGTCAGTTTGTAAGATTCATTGATAAGGAGAAATCAGAGGCCACGTGTGGGCTGGTGGGAACACTCCTGGAGAAGGAGGCGCCCATCTCTGGCACAGCATTCACAAGCAGTGTGACTCTGGGCAAGTTGCTAACCTATTTCACAACGGTGTCACAGGGCAGCTTCACAGTGAATTTGGAAATGCCCTTTGGCCACAGAAAATCCATTCCGCCTGTGAGATTTGTTATCTCCCAGAGCTACTCATTTGCATATATGCAGCTCTGCCGAGGCAACAAACAACTGCCTGCAATAAGGACTCACGCAGTGTTCTCTTGCAAACTCAGACTCTCTGCAAGATCCACAGAAAAACAAAAGAAAGGAAGAGTCTGTTCCATTTGTTTCGGTCCTACTGATGAAATCCTATTTGACACATTCTGATTCTGTTTAACAAACAGGTATATTGGTCAGCATTTATTTCCTTGAACCCTGTGAGGCTGTTGGCAAATTATGTTCAGATGCTTTCAGATCCTCAGGAAAAGGGCACTGTATAAATCCAGGGAACCATTATGTGAGAGAGACAGAGCCTTTATCTTCTAATCTTAATAAAGAACTAAGCGCAGGGCCTATCAGACTTGTGGTTCTGACACCAAATTGACCCCTCTGGGATCTGGGAAAGTCTCAGTCTCTTTTCTGCCTTATATAGCGGTGGTAATAAAAGAGCGTGCACGGAGGATTAACTAAAGTTCACATACTGCCTTGAAGAGAAAAGTCTGTATTTAAGTGCTGAAAATTTGTATTAGTGGGAGGGGAAAGACTGGAGAATGACAAAAAGAATGGAAAGTTAAAGTTATAATGAAAAATATAAATTGAAGTAGGTCTAAGGGGAAGATGAGAGATCAGATGCATCAAGATAGGGCACAGCAAAGATTGTCCCCCAAAGTAGACTTTTCCTCCATCTGTGCTGGCTTGGGCAGGCTCCTCGAGTCCTCAGGCGAAGTGTATCCTTTAGGCAACAAAAGAATAGAAAAGCCAAGTGGAGAAAAGAGAGAGAGCTGCAGCGGACTCCGGGGAATGGGAAAAGGAAGCAGAAGACAAAGGACAGAAAGGTTAAGAGAGGGTAAGGGACGTGGTAACACAAAGAACGGAATTCACGGGCTCTGTAACAGGATCTAGGAGAGGAGGCCTTCAGTCTCCAGTCCATCCTAAGCACAAAAGTTGCTCTGATCTTATGAAAGCAGAGTTGGCCCACACTGTTGACTTCCGGCTTCAGAAACAATGTGACCAAATCAATCAGGATATACTCCAGCCTCTTGGCATATGGCGAAAGAAAATGCTTTACTCACATTTAGAATTCCTAACATAAATACTCTGACCCCTGAAGCTGGATTAGCACAGGAAAAAGCAATTTGGCAGAATTTTTTAAGAAGTTGAATACAATGAAATTGGTTTCCAGGCTCCTATAATCAAGCAAATGGTTGGTTTTTTTGTTTATCTGTTTGTTTTTAACGAAAGTTGCCTAAGCTTTACATACACAGAGCTGACAATAGTGCTTACAAAAAGTAACAGTTTCAGATTTACCTAAATTGTTAGAGGCAAAGGTATGACACTGATTTTGCAGTGGATAATTCCAAAACAGTTTCACGGTTTTATAAAAATCTTGGCCAAATTCCATCAGAAAATAGCCATATCTCTTTGTCATGTGAAGGGGACTAGGGAGGACAGGTGGCAAAATTGGCCTGCGCTGCAGCCCATAGCAAAATCAACATTTCCCCAGCTCAGGAGTGAGCAGATCTCAGGTTGTGTGACTGTTCCTCAGGCTCTGTTTTCTTCACCAGTACTCAGGTCTTGTATTTTATTTCAAATGAGTAAACCATATCATCTATGTAGCTTTTTAAGGTATAATGATCTTAGTTCCTCAGTAGCATCATTCATTTATTGGACAAAAGTATTAAATATAATTCAGTTAAGGAATAACTAGCAGACTAGTTATTTCAATAAGTGATAATTTGTACAGGGAATGATTAGGTAGGTATTAAACACAGTTTTATCACAAGTAGTAACAGCAGAAGGACCTCCCCTGGGCCTGGAAAATGAGGGAAGATGTTGCAAATATTAAACTTTGAGTGGTATCATCCAACATGGCAGCCACCAGCCACATTCGGCTTTTGAGAGCTTGAAATATTGTTAATTTGAATTGAGATGAACTGAAAGTAGATTTCAAAGACAAAGTACGAAAAAAAGAAAGACAAAGTATTGAATTAATTATTCTTGCATTGATTATAGACAGAAATGATAATATTTTTCAATATCTTGGGTAAATAGCATACTTGTATCACCTATTTATATTTACTTTTATGCCATGACTATAAGGAAACAAAATATTACAAATTATTTGCCTTTCCTTTCTACTGCGCAGTGCTAGCTTCCAGGCTTAGAAGTCTCCCCAGAGCTGGAGTCTTTTGAGAAGGGCTCTGCAGACTGTAGTCAGTGTGTTTGAGGAACAGAGACAGGGCTGGTTCTGGCAGCATCAGTTCAGTTCAGTTCAGTCGCTCAGTCGTGTCTGACTCTTTGAGACTCCATGAATCGCAGCACACCAGGCCTCCCTGTCTATCACCAATTCCCGGAGTTCACTCAGACTCAGGTCCATCGAGTCAGTGATGCCATCCAGCCATCTCATCCTCTGTCGTCCCCTTCTCCTGCCCTCAATCCCTCCCAGCATCAGAGTCTTTTCCAGTGAGTCAACTCTTCGCATGAGGTGGCCAAAGTACTGGAATTTCAGCTTTAGTATCATTCCTTCCAAAGAAATCCCAGAGTTGATCTCCTTCACAATGGACTGGTTGGATCTCCTTGCAGTCCAAAGGACTCTCGGGAGTCTTCTCCAACACTACAGTTCAAAAGTATCAGTTCTTCGGCACTCAGCCTTCTTCACAGTCCAACTCTCACATCCACATATGACCACAGGAAAAACCATAGCCTTGACTAGACGGACCTTAGTCGGCAAAGTAATGTCTCTGCTTTTAAATATGCTGTGTAGGTTGGTCATAACTTTTCTTCCAAGCATAGAAATATGCAAATCAGCACCAACTGTAGGCACCCACAGGAACAGTAGGAACATGAGCAGAGAAAGTCTTTCCCTTCCTAACCTTGTAATTTTCTTCTGTTGCCCCCAGTCAACAGAGCCTAAAAGGAACCCAGCTCTAGGAAAGAAATGTGACTTGCAGGTTCCCAGCCTCAGAGGCACAAAGCACAGCACAGAAACAGGAGTTTGGTATGGAGAAGTAAATGGCTTAACAACCAGCATAACAGATATTCCTTGCTGTCAAGCATGATATTAGGGATGCCATGATGAACTGAAGCCCCTGACTTCATACAGCTTCCATTCCAGTGAGACTAGCAGACAATAATAAACACGTTAAACAGGATGGTTTCAGAGTGATAGGTGTTACAGAAAGAAGAAAACAGGGTCATAGGCTGGGCTGACTGATGACTCAGACAGTAAAGAATCTGCCTGCAGTGAGGGAGACCTGGGTTCAGTCCCTGGATTGGAAAGATCCCCCTGGAGAAGGAAATGCCAGCCCACTCCAGTGTTCTTGCCTGGAGCATCCCATGGACAGGGGAGCCTGGCGAGCTATAGTCCATGGGGTCACAAAGGGTCAAAGATTAGAAGATGTCAGAATGAAAGAATGAGTTGGGTACTGCTCCAGATATGAGATCACTAAAGGCCTCTCTGAGAAGATGACACTGGAACTAATGGAGGGACGGAGATGAAGGAGAAAGCATTCCAAGGCTGAAGGAACAAAATCTGCATAATCTCTGACAAAAGAATGATCTGGGATGGTAGCTGAAGCAAAGCTGCCAGGAAGAAAGATGATAAGGGATGGTTGTGACTGGATTAGGTAGGGTCCCTGTAAATCGTGGTAAGTAACACAGGTTTTAACTTAATTGCTGTGGGAACCACTACAGGATTTCAAGCAGGAAAGTGGCATGATTTGATTTACATTTGTAAAAGGTCATTCCGGCTGCTGTGAAGAGCAATGGACTCTAGAGAGTCAGCATGTGATGGAAACCAGGAAACTATGGCACTACCCAGGGAAAAGATGAGAATGATTCCCCAGGCTGTAGGGCAAGCAGTGGAGACTGTGAAAAAGTGCCTGTCTTCAAAATATGGGTTAAAGGTTGAGCCTATAGTACCCGTTAAGATTGAGGTGATTCATGCAGTTCATCTGAGTAAAATTTCCAAAGTGCTAAAAAACACTTTAACCACTAAAATCTTTTACAGAAAGTCTTGGTTTTCTTTCATGGAAACAATTTAAAATTGTACAAAACATTCCCTGGTCTTGTTCTATAGAAATCCCAACTGATATTACAAATTGTTATTTTGACTCCAGGTCCTGGTCTCCATTTTTGTCTGCCATCTGACACAGTCTCTGTCAATTTCTTGAGTTCCTCAACTCCAATTACTTAGACTCCATATGTTAAAACTCTGCTTGTTTTCAGGCAAGTCTTAATTAGGATGAAAAGATGGTTTTCTAGCTAATCTAATCCACACACTGACTATGCCATTTAGGTAGAAACTGCACCTGCCTGGCTGAGGTCAGCACCTGCCACCCCAGTCTGTCCACCAAGCCTCTGTTCACAGAAGCCCTCATCTAACCAAAATTACCCTAGCTTCTGAGCCATCAGTCATAGTTAGCTGTTGTGACCCACCAAGGTGAAAATCAACCCGATCTCTATTTACAAAAGCCAAATAACCAGTCATTCAGAAAACCTGATCTCCATATTATTTTAACTGTCAATTTCCAGTTCTTGTCTATTTTTCAGTGTTCCTAGCCAATTTATAAAGTTGATAGGCTTTTTAAGGGGCCGATAAATGACCTTTTTTCATCTGTCAAGATGTGAGTGGAAGTTTCAACTAAAAATCACATTATCATTTACTGATGAATCTAAACTAGAGACAGTGGCTTGGATTTAAGGCTAAATGGCTTTCCTAATATGCCTTCCTGAATTAAACTTAATTCACCATACAACAAACTCACCCCTTTCAATGAAATGGTGAAGGTGAAAAATCGATTAGAATTGGATGAAAAGTGAATAGAAGGTAAAGAGGTAGAGATAGAAAATAAAGCTTCACAAAGTTGGGTTCCTGAGAGGAATGGAGAATTGGAGCATAGTTGATGGGAATGTTAGATCCCTGAAAGACTGCATTTTAAGAAGGAAAGTAGTGAGGCATGTTTACACGGACGTGGAAATAAGCAAGAGGGAAAGACCAAGGATGTAGGAAAGTGTGTGCATAGCAGGAAAGGTGGCTGAGAGTCTGTGGGCGAGGCTCAGAACCTTGGTGGAGAGACCGCCCTCCATAGTAACAGGCGGGAACACAACAGACACGAGGTAAAGGAGCTTAGGTTTCCGGATTTAGCTGTGGGCAGATGGAGTTTTCATTCCATGTTTTCTATTTTCTGAATGAAAAGTAAAGTGATGTATTCAGCAAAGAGTGAGAGGGTGGGAAGTGTGAAAGACAGAAGGTTTGAAATTAAAATCTTGCTGGGGAGCAGAGTTACTTTAGAAATGTTTCTGAGTGGTGGTGAAGGTCCATTCATGGCATGTGATGGTCCAAAGGGAAGCAGTCAGCTCAGACAGGTAACCTTCTCCAGCAACGTTCCCCAGCTCGGGGGCCCCCAAGGAGCAGATCGGCACACGAATTCAAGTTAACAGAGTTACCACAAGTCAAGGACAAGGAGAAATGGAGAGTCAGAGAGCTGAGGACATTTGCAAGAGTGTGATTATATTAATTTACTTAGCAATAATCCTTCAACTCCTAATATATGTCAAGAACTAGTCAAAAATATCCAACTGACTGACTGGTAGGTGTAGGTGCAAGCCACTGTCTGGCTCTCCCAGAAGTAGGTGTGGTCATTTTCTTTACCCTTTTACTTTTCTTAATGCTTCTTAGGAAACAAAGAAGGAAAAGAAAACAACAACAATGAAAAAGATTACTTACTTACTATGCTTCAGGTACTCTGCAGCTGCTGCAGCTAAGTCTCTTCAGTCGTGTCCGACTCTGTGCGACCCCATAGACGGCAGCCCACCAGGCTCCCCCGTCCCTGGAATTCTCCAGGCAAGAACACTGGAATGGGTTGCCATTTCCTTCTCCAAGGCATGAAAGTGAAAAGTGAAAGGGAAGTCGCTCAGTCCTATCCAACACTTCGCAACCCCATGGACTGCAGCCTACCAGGCTCCTCTCTCCATGGGATTTTCCAGGCAAGAGTACTGGAGTAGGGTGCCAATGCCTTCTCCAAGTACTCTGCTAAGCACTTTCAAAAATTATCTTACCACTCCTTATATCAATGTTATCAGAAAATCACTATTATTAGCCCCATTTACAGATGAGGGAAAAGCATATGAAGATATTAAGCAACCTTTCCAGATAACCTACATTCTGAAATACTGGCTTTAGGGCCCTTTGCTTGCACAGGTTAAGTCCTCATAACATGGAGGGTAAAAACAAACACTTTTCATTAAATATTTTAAATTTTCCATTTTTACTTTGATACATAAGAATGGATCATTTACTTAGAGATCCTTTTAGAAGAAGTAAGAACTTTAAACTCTGTTATGAATTGGAGTAAAATTATTATTCCAAATCTTCTGATTTTAAAAATTGAGTGGCTTTGCCACACTAGTAATTGTTTTAAAACTCTACATACAGGTAAATAACTACTCTAGTCTCCTTCCTCCCTAAAGTCTCTTGTGGGTGATACACGCTGAAGAAAGTATTTATGCTTTCCCTAACATTTTCTACTTAACAATAACAATCTGAATTTCTAAATTTGGTCCGGAAAATAAACAGAACTATCCCTCCTTAATTCCTCTTCCTTCCTTCCTTGCTAATCAAACCAAAATAATTGTTCTGTCCTAGATAATGTTCCGTGAGTAAAAGATACTATCTTTTTTTTTTTTCTATGCAAAGTCGTACTTAAAGAAACTCCCCATTCTATTCATCAAGAATCACAAAATTAGAGAGAAATGAAAGGAGTCAGCTTTAAAACAAGTGCTGTGTAGGGGTGAAGCTCACTCACATTTTAATGTGAAAAGTTTGACAGGGAAATAGGAAGTGTTCTCATATTATCTAGGAAAAACATAATTTCTAAAGCTGAATAATACAAAGTTCATCTGATGACTTCTATTTTTTAAGACTATGTCATATTTGAATAAATTCGGTCATCAGTATCTGGAAAGACAAACCCAAGTCAGACAAACATATGAAATGAATCATGCTTGTGAACTGCAGATCTGATTGGTCATGCATGACATTTAACAAACTTTGGTAACAGCTATCATTTGTTCAGGATGTGCTGCATTCTAATCCAGAGATTCTCAATCTTGATTACACATTAGAATCACTGGGAGATTTTTTTAAACTTTTGATTTTGAGCTAATTTTAAACTTATGGAAAGTTGCAAAAACAGTACAGTGGGTTCTCATATATTCCTCACCTGCTCCCTGTGACATTAACCCCTTACTCAGGACAATGATTAGAACCAAATTAGCACTGGCACAATACTGGTAAATAAACTACAGATCTTATTAGAATCTTAGGAGTTATTCCTCTCATGTTTTTTGTTTTTTGTTTTTGTTTTTGTTTTTTTTTAAATTCAGGACTGCATTTCCCGGTATTTCTTCTTAGTTCTATCCAGCTTGTGTTTTTCTGTCTTCCCTTCTCTTTCACAACCTTGATCCTTTTGAAGAGTGCTAATCAGTTATTTTGTAGACTTTCTTTCAACTGGATTTTGCCTGGATCTGTTTTCTCATGATCAGAGCAAGTGATGATTTTTATAAGAATACCCAGAAGTGATGGATCCTTTCAACATGTTGTATTAAAGAGCTCATGATATCCATTGTCTTTTCCTGGTGATGCTAACTTGGATAACTTGGTTAAAGACGTATCTATTGTATTTCTCCACTGTAAGTTTACTGTGTCTCCCTTAGTAGTTAACAAATATACTGATGCTTTGAAACTTCATAAAGCCTGTTTCTCCTTAGCCTTTTATTCATGAATTTTACCATCCATCAGTAGATCCTCTTCCTCACTAAGGGTTTAGCATCTTTTCTAAATACTTGTTGAGCACATTAAAAAATAATAAGTTTTAAAAGGATGCCCAGTTATTAGCCTGCTCAGGACATGTACAAATCTTTTAGACCTTGGCTGCAAGTCACTGAAATTAGTCCTGAGTAGTCATTGGAAGGCCTGATGCTGAGGCTGAAGCTCCAATACTGTGGCCACCTCATGCGAAGAACTGTCTCATTGGAAAAGACACTGCTGCTGGGAAGGATTGAAGGCAGGAGGAGAAGGGGACAACAGAGGATGAGCTAGTTTGATGGCATCACTGACTCAATAGACACGAGTTTGAACAAGCTCCGGGAGTTGGTGATGGACAGGGAAGCGTGGTGTGCTGTAGTCCATGGGATCACAAAGAGTCAGACACAATTGAGTGACTAAACTGAACTAAAGAAAGAAGAATTCAAGATGGTTACTGCCTTGGTCCTTATCACACACACTGCCTGAGTATATAACCTGTCCCTGCACACTGGAGACATCGATGCATCTCTTTCAGTGTCCTGCCGCTGAGGAATTTGGGCCTCTGGATTTGCACAGGGCTCTGGACTTCCCAGGTGCTGCTAGTGGTAATGAACCTGACTCCCAATCAAAGCAGGATACACAAGAGACCCTGGGTTTGATCCCTAGATGGGGAAGATCCCCAGAGGAGGGCATGGCAACCCACTCCAGTATTCTTGCCTGGAGAATCCAGGGACAGAGGCACCTGGTGGCCTACAGTTTGTGAGGGTCACAAAAATTCAAACACGGCTGAAGCAACTTAGCACATATGTCACTGAAAATTGTATTTGTACAAAGAAAAAGCCATTGCTTGCCCAACTATGAAAATGTGAAATAAGATGCCATTGGCAATGATTTGAAGTTGTTTTTCTCCCTTTCATGTTTAATAAGAGAGCTCTGGGAAATGTGCCTAGCTGAAAAATTGTATTTCCCAATCACAGCTGTAAATAGAAGTGGTCATTGAGATGTAAGGGATCTCCAGGGAAACTGCCTCGCCCCTTGCTCTTGTATTCACCCCTGCAATAAAAATATGATAATTAGAGCCCCAAGATATCTTCCCTGGTGGCTCAGAGGTTAAAGCATCTGCCTCCAATGCAGCAGACCCAGATTCGATCCCTGGGTCGGGAAGATACCCTCGAGAAGGAAATGGCAATCCACTCCAGTATTCTTGCCTGGAGAATCCCATGGGCGGAGAAGCCTAGTAGGTTACAGTCCATGGGGTCGCAAAGAGTCAGACACAACTGAGCGACTTCACCTTCACCAGAGCCCCAAGAGTTATCTTCTGATTTTGAGGATGATGAGCAAAGATATAAGGAAACAGGATCTCTGATGATTTTCTAGCACTTTCATAACAGTGTCTATCTCCAGACTTGATTTGTGTAGGAGAAAAACAAATTTCCATCCTGTTTAAGTGACTATGTATAGGGCCTCCTTCATAGCTCAATCAGTAAAGAATCCACCTGCAATGCAGGAGACCCATGTTTGATTATTGGGTCGGGAAGATCCCCTGGAGAAGCAAATGACAACCTGCTCCAGTATTCTTGCAGGGGAAATCCCATGGACAGAGGAGCCTGGTGGGCTACAGTTCATGGGGTTGAAAGAGCTGGACACAACTTAGCGACTAACCCCCCATAAGTGACTATAGTGAGGTCAGTAGCCAGTACAATTTCAGTGTTGTACCCCATCAGATGAAGTGTGTATAGCTGAAATGGTAGAATCTAAATACATGTACTTTGGAGAAAGAAAGCAGTTAGAAGTTTTAATTGGCAGTTTGAGTAATCATTAACAGAATGGGAAGAAACTATGGTGAGCAATTTAGATAGATGTTTATTATGAGCGCACTGGTATCCAGTGTAGAGATAATAGCTAAACTGTGTCATAGCACGTGTTTTTGTCAATAATTGGCACATGTAGTATTGAAAAGAATTCTAAGTCACCTAGTCCAATTATTAATACCTATCTGATGCTCAACTCTTATCTAGACATTTAGGTAAGAAGTCATCCAGCTTATGCTTGGCTACATCAAGTGATGAATAACTCTGCTTCCCACGCTAGCCCATATTTATCTTTGGATAGTTCTGAAAGTTAGAATCCTGATTTTTACATTGAGCTGAAAATCTGTTTTCCTTTAGCTCTCATCCACCCATTCCAGCATTCATCTTTAAAGCCATGTTCAGTATAACCAATCCCTATTCTAAATGATAAGCCTTCAAGTATCACACTTTTCTTGAGACAGCTGTCCCTCTGAATTTTCATGCCACAAAATCGTGCTGACCATGTTTCTGAACATATTGAAATCTACTTTCCCAGAATCCAGGGAATATGCAGTGACTACTCTTTCCTTTCCTTGGAATCATATACCTTGAAAGGATATGGCTACGTCCTTGTAGTTATATAACAATTTCAGTTTTGCCAAATACTGTCTCTGTGTTACTCAAATACAAAGTAATCATTATTCCGTTGTTTTCAATAACTCTAGGATATACACTTTGAGGCAAAAACAAGTAAAGTTTTACTATTTGCTTAATGAGACTCCTATTATACATCTCCCCAACTTTTAAATTTCCCTTACTGTATATTGTATGCATGCAACTTATCTGACTTATATCAGAAATAAGTCACTTTTTTCTTGCATGGGGCCGTATGACATTTGGTACATCTTCATGGTAATACCACCTGTGCTTTCACCCTTTCATACACACTCCAGTGATCTCCAATAAATTTCCGCTCTGTGGATTTTGGATTTCTCAGCAGGCATAAATGATATTGACGTGGAATACTGTTGTGAGTTTCTCCACTAAGCAAAGTCTATTTCTACTCAATTGGATCAAACAGACCCCACATGCCAAACTTTGGTGATACCAAGAGATTTTTACCATCTGTGTGGTAACATTTAATTCAGTTGGTTACCTGTTAAATTCAATTGGTTACCTGTTACAATCAAATATATTGAGCTCACAAAACGTAATAATAGGCAAATTAAGTGTAACCTAAAATTTATTTCTGTTCATTTAAAAAAAATGAAACTGAAATTTGACCAACTAGCAATGGCATTGTAAATTTAACCTGGGATTAATCTATGGGACACCTAAGGGCAGATGTCCCATAAGTAATGTCTGCTGCTTTTCTCTGTTTCTGCAAGTGGTGTTATGTCAAAGAGGCAACATGAAAATAACCAGGAACTGCAGTTACCCTGCACCAGAGGAGCAGAACTCATTTTTCAGGCTAGATTTTTAAGAGTAAAATAGCCAGGTTCACAGTTTAGGAGAAACAGTTTCTCATTCACAATCTGTCTTCCAGTCAACCTATCCTATTACCAATATCAGGAAGGCCCAGAGATAAAGTATAGTTAAAACTTTAAAGCCCTCAAACCAGGCTGGCTGTCAGAGAGGGGGAAGGTCAGAGGCTGACCTGCTGGAAGAAAGGGGAGCTGCTGATGATCACAGTGGTGATACCAGTTTTTCACCCAGATAAATGTGAGCTGGGATGGGATCAGCCGAAGGTGAGAGTTGGGTTAGTTGAAGCTTAGGCTGTGGACTTGAGAGACAGACGTGCCTAGACAGAGTTAGGTTAAGTAATAGGCAAAGCAGTGCATGCTCAAAGTGGAGATAAAGCCTCTGCAATCCCTGGGAATTATTCCATTCTCTACAAAATGTAAAAAGATTTGTTTTTGAATCATATGCATCCAAAAAATTATTTTCTTCTGGCCCCAGAAATTTCCTGCCCATAGCACAGGAGGGAAAGATGAGCTCTGTCTACAAGCTTATTCGTGTCCTTAATTGACTTCCATTTCAACATGTATCTATTTTTCCTTCTCTTAAAAAATAAAGACATTAAGATATGTTAGTGGGATACCACTTGGGATTTTCATTCTTATGGCATACTAGCAGCACTGTTTATAATAGCCAGGACATGGAAGCAACCTAGATGTCCATCAGCAGGTGAATGGATAAGAAAGCTGTGCCATTAAAAAATAATACATTCGAATCAGTTCTAATGAGGTGGATGAAACTGGAGCCTATTATACAGAGTGAAGTAAGCCAGAAAGAAAAACACCAATACAGTATACTAACACATATATATGGAATTTAGAAAGATGGTAACAATAACTCTGTATGCGAAACAGCAAAAAAGACACAAATGTATAGAACAGTCTTTTGGACTCTGTGGGAGAGGGAGAGGGTGGGATGATTTGGGAGAATGGCATTGAAACATGTATAATATCATATATGAAATGAATTGCTAACCCAGGTTCGATGCATGATACTGAATGCTTGGGGCTGGTGCACTGGGATAACCCACAGGGATGGTACAGGGAGGGAGCATGGAAGGGGATTCAGGATGGGGAACATGTGTATACCTGTGGCGGATACACGGTGATGTATGGGAAAACAAATACAATATTGTAAAGTAATTAACTTCCAATTAAAATAAATAAACTTAAAAATTTAACCAGATAAATGTGAGCTGGGATGGGATCAGCCGAAGGTGAGAGTTGGGTTAGTTGAAGCTTAGGCTGTGGACTTGAGAGACAGACGTGCCTAGACAGAGTTAGGTTAAGTAATAGGCAAAGCAGTGCATGCTCAAAGTGGAGATAAAGCCTCTGCAATCCCTGGGAATTATTCCATTCTCTACAAAATGTAAAAAGATTTGTTTTTGAATCATATGCATCCAAAAAATTATTTTCTTCTGGCCCCAGAAATTTCCTGCCCATAGCACAGGAGGGAAAGATGAGCTCTGTCTACAAGCTTATTCGTGTCCTTAATTGACTTCCATTTCAACATGTATCTATTTTTCCTTCTCTTAAAAAATAAAGACATTAAGATATGTTAGTGGGATACCACTTGGGATTTTCATTCTTATGGCATACTAGCAGCACTGTTTATAATAGCCAGGACATGGAAGCAACCTAGATGTCCATCAGCAGGTGAATGGATAAGAAAGCTGTGCCATTAAAAAATAATACATTTGAATCAGTTCTAATGAGGTGGATGAAACTGGAGCCTATTATACAGAGTGAAGTAAGCCAGAAAGAAAAACACCAATACAGTATACTAACACATATATATGGAATTTAGAAAGATGGTAACAATAACTCTGTATGCGAAACAGCAAAAAAGACACAAATGTATAGAACAGTCTTTTGGACTCTGTGGGAGAGGGAGAGGGTGGGATGATTTGGGAGAATGGCATTGAAACATGTATAATATCATATATGAAATGAATTGCTAACCCAGGTTCGATGCATGATACTGAATGCTTGGGGCTGGTGCACTGGGATGACCCACAGGGATGGTACAGGGAGGGAGCATGGAAGGGGATTCAGGATGGGGAACACGTGTATACCTGTGGCGGATACACGGTGATGTATGGGAAAACAAATACAATATTGTAAAGTAATTAACTTCCAATTAAAATAAATAAACTTAAAATAATTTTTAATAATTATTTAAATTATGCAATTATTATGTGGATGGCAACTTATTATTAGCTTTCTGAGCTGGTATTGACATTTTCAGACAAGATAGAAAGGATAGGTTTCTTCTGTCTTCACAGATGCCACAGCCTAGGAGAGAAGGTAAGACACACATAAATACCTAAAACATAATCTATAGTGTAGCATGTACCTTAAGAGAAAGCTAAAGAGTCCTAGAATTCTAGGGGAAAAAAAGGTTAAATCTGAGCTCAGGATCACCACAAGTAAAAAGGCTACTGAGGTTTGAATGTTCAGGCTCCACTAAATGTGTATGTTGAAATCCTAATGCCTAGTTGGATGGCTTTAGAAGAAGGCATCTCTGAGTGTGGAGGGGGCCCTTAGGTCATGAGGGTGGAGCCCTAACTTAAGGGGATTGTTGTTTTCAGACACTCACTCGTCTCCAACTCTTCGCAACCCCCATGGACTGCGGCATGCCAGGCTTCCTTGTCCTTCATCTCCTGGAGCTTGCTCAAACCATGTCCACTGAGCCAGTGATGCCATCCAACCATCTCGTCCTCTGTGGTCCCCTTCTCCCCTGCCTTCAATCCTTCCCAGCATCAGGGTCTTTTCTAATGAGTCAGCTTACTAGTGCTTTACAAAAGAGGCTCCAGTAAGATCCTCAGCCTCCTCGCCTATGTGAGAACAGAGCGAGAAGGTAGTCTAGGAACCAAGGTGAGATTTCACCAGAAGGCAACCGTGCGGGCAACTTGATTTTGGACTTTCCAGTTCCCAAAACTGAAAGATCAATTTTTGTCATGTATAAGCCATTCAGCCTGTGGTGGAGCAGCCCAAGCAGACGGAGACAGTAGCTAATGGCAGAAGGACAGGAATCAAAGGTGCACACGGTGCATGCTGGTCTGTTTACTGCCCTGACGTAGCCACTTCATTTCACTGTGCATTAGTTTCTTCAGCCATTAAATGAGAAAGGAAAGCGGCTTTCTTGCCCAAAGTACTCATGCCCTCTGGAGAGAGCTCAGAGATGAACACATCAATAGACAGATCCCAAACCAAGCAAAAACATCACATTGTTCATGGAAAGCTTCACAGAGCTCAGAATAGAACAGAAATGTCATCGCTACCCACCACTGCCGTCTTCCAAACTTTACAGTCTTTAGGGAAGTCCCACAAACTAAGACTTTATTGTCAGGCTGGAGTAAAACGAGATGTTCGCGTCCAGCCAGTTTTTAAAGAAGGTTAATTTGCCTTAGCAAACTGTCAAATAACTTGTCATATCTAATTATTTTTCTTTACACACATGTTTCCCCACCCCCAGCATAAAATAAAGAAACAGAAAAATAAGGTCTTCAGGACTGTGTGATAGCTGATCTTTCAGGGTGACTTTGTGGCTAGATAAATAAAAAGAAAAACAGAAGCATGGATATTCCAGGATTTTTCTTCTCTCTTTGAAGATCTTGCAAAACAATAATGATGATGTAAATTCAAGGACAAGTGTTTTATTCTGTATAAACTTGAATTAGTAAGTTGATCCTCTTCATCCAACATTTTATTAATGCACAGAGAGACAACATTTGCTCAGTTCATGAAAAAAAAATTACAGAGTGTACAGGTGTTAACAGAGTATAGGCAGTGAAAATGAATGAAACAAACCAAAATACAAAGAAAGTGATGGAGTCCCTATTGTAGTATGTAAATACACTGTTAAAATGATGATTGATATTATACTTCCTATTTCAAAGACTCCCTTTATATAACAAGTCTATTGTCAAGACTGATAACAAGAAAATACTTTCTCAAGAGCATACCTGCCCATAAATTATTCCTATAAAATTGTAGGCATGAGAAAGTTATCTGAAATAATGGCACATCTGAAAATGAGAGGTAAGGATATGAATTTAAAGGAAGAAAATGACACTAAAATATATCACTTTAGAATGCTTTTTTACAAAGTATATTGCATAAAGGTGCTACAAAATATTCAAAAAAGGGCATGCAAGATTATATTATTTAAATCTATACAGCACTCCATATTTTCCAGTTACATGTTTTCTGGAATTCTGCTTGAATTCCTAGCAGTGTTCTTCTATAGTTATCAGATTATATGTTAGATAACTCTATCCCTTTCTTTTTGTCTCTTTCTCACTATTCTTCAATAGTGATCTGATTTAGTTCAGTACCTCAGTCGTGTCTGACTCTTTGCGACCCTATGAATCACAGCACACCAGGCCTCCCTGTCCATCACCAACTCCCAGAGCTTGCTCAAACTCATGTCCATTGAGTCGGTGATGCCATCCAACCATCTCTTCCTCTGTTGTCCCCTTCTCCTTCTGCCCTCAATCTTTCCCAGCATCAGGGTCTTTCAAATGAGTCAGTTTTTCACATCAAGTGGCCAAAATATTAGAGCTTCAGCTTCAGCTTCAGCAACAGTCCTTTGAATGAATATTCAGGACTGATTTCCTTTAGGATGGACTGGTTGGATCTCCTTGCAGTCCAATGGACTCTCAAGAGTCTTCTCGAACACCACAGTTCAAGGCATCGATTCTTGGGCACTTAGTTTTGTTTCTGGTCCAACTCTTATAGCCACACATGACTACAGGAAAAACCACAGCTTTGACTAAATGGAACTTTGTCAGCAAAGTAATGTCTCTGATTTTCAATATGCTGTCTAGATTGGCCATAGCATTTCTTCTAAGGAGCAAACGTCTTTTAATTTCATAGCTCAGTCACCATATGCAGTGATTTTGGAGCCCAAGAAAATAGTCTCACTCTTTTCATTGGTTCTCCATCTTTCTATGTTTCCATGGAGTGATGGGACTGGATGCCATGCTATTAATTTCCCGAATCTTGAGCTTTAAGCTATCTTTTTCATGCTATTCTTTCACTTTCATCAAGAGGCATTTTAGTTCTTCTTCACTTTCTGTTATAAGGGTAGTGTCATCTGCATATCTGAGGTTATTAATATTTCTCCTGGCAATCTTGATTCCAGCCAGTGCTTCATCCAGCCCAGTGTTTTTCATGATGTGCTCTGCATATAAATTAAATAAGCAGGGTGACATATACAGCCTTAATATATTACTTTCCCAGTTTGAACCAGTCTGTTGTTCCAGTTCTAACTGTTGCTTCCTGACCTGCATACAGGTTTCTCAACAGGCAGGTCAGGTGGTCTGGTATTCCCATCACTTTAAGAATTTTCCACAGTTTGTTGTGATCCACACAGTCAAAGGCTTTGGTGTAGTCAATACGGCAGAAGTAGATGCTTTTCCGGGACTCTCTTGCTTTTCCTATGATCCAACAGATGTGATCTCTTATTCCTTTCCCTTTTCTAAATCTAGCTTGAACATCTCAGTTCAGTTCAATTCAGTCGCTCAGTCGTGTCTTTGCGACCCCATGAATCACAGCATGCCAGGCCTCCTTATCCATCACCAACTCCCGGAGTTCACTCAGATTCACGTTCATCCAATCAGTGATGCCATCCAGCCATCTCATCCTCTGTCGTCCCCTTCCTCTCCTGCCCCCAATCCCTCCCAGCATCAGAGTCTTTTCCAATGAGTCAACTATTCTCATGAGGTGGCCGAAGTACTGGAGTCTCAGCTTCAGCATCATTCTCTCCCAAGAAATCCCAGGGCTGATCTCCTTCAGAATAAGTTCACAATTCATGTAATGTTGAAGCTTGACTTGGAGAATTATGAGCATTGCTTTGCTAGTGTGTGAGATGAGTGCAATTGTACAGTAGGTTGAACATTCTTTGGCATTTCCTTCCTTTAGGATTAGAATGAAAACTGACTTTTTCCAGTCCTGTGGCCACTGCTGAGTTTTCCAGATTTGCTGGCATATTGAGTGCAGCACTTTCATAGCATCATCTTTCTGGATTTGAAATAAATCAACTGGAATTCCATCACCTCCACTAGCTTTGTTCATAGTGATGCTTCCTAAAGCCCACTTGACTTCTTACTCCAGGATGTCTGGTTCTAGATGAGTAATCACATCATCATGGTTTTCAGGGTCATGAAGATCTTCTTGTACAGTTCTTTTGTGTATTCCTGTCACCTTTTTTTTAATATCTTCTGCTTCTGTTAGGTCCATACCATTTCTGTCCTTTATTCTGCTGATCTTTGCATGAAATGTTCCCTTGGTATCTCTAATTTTCTTGAAGAGATCTCTAGTCTTTCCCATTCTATTGTTCTTCTCTATTTCTTTGCACTGGTCACTGAGGAAGGCTCTTATATCTTCTTGCTAGTCTTGGGCCTCTGCATTCAAGTGGGAGTATGTTTCCTTTGCCTTTCACTTCTTTTCTTTTCACAGCTATTTGTAAGGTCTCCTCAGACAACTATTTTGCCTTTTTCCACTTCTTTTTCTTGGGGATACTGTTAACTGCTTTCTGTACAATGTCACAAACCTCTGTCATAGTTCTTCAGGCAGTCTATCAGATCTAATCCCTTGAATCTGTTTATCACCCCCACTGTATAATCATATGGGATTTGATTTAGATAAGACCTGAATGGTCTAGTAGTTTCCCCTACTTTCTTCAATTTAAGTCTGGATTTTGCACTAAGGAGTTCATGATCTGAGCCACAGTCAACTCCAAGTCTTGTTTTTTCTGACTGTATAGAGCTTCTCCATCTTCACATGCAAAGTGTATAATCAATCTGATTTTGGTTTTGACCATCTGATGATGTCCATGTCTAAAGTCTTCTCTTATGTTGTTGGAAAAAAGTGTTTGCTATGACCAGTGTGTTCTCTTGGCAAAACTCTGTTAGCCTTTGCCCTGCTTCATTCTGTACTCCAAGGCCAAAGTTGCCTATTATTGTAGGTATCTCTTGACTTCCTACTTCTGCATTCCAGTCCCCTATAATGAAAAGGACATCTTTTTTTAGGTCTTGTAGGTCTTCATAGAACCATTCAGTTTTAGTTTCTTCAGCATTACTGATCAGGGCATAGACTTGGATTACTGTGATACTGAATGATTTTCCTGGGCAACGAACAGAGATCATTCTGTCATTTTTGAGATTTCACCCAAGTACTGCATTTCAAACTGTTTTCTATGAGGGCTACTCCATTTCTTCTAAGGGATTCTTACCCAGAGTGGCAGATATAATGGTCATCTGAGTTAAATTCACCCATTCCAGTCCATTTTAGTTCACTGATGCCTAAAATGTTGATGTTCACTCTGGCCATCTCCTGTTTGACCGCTTCCAATTTACCTTGATTCATGGGCCTAACATTCCAGATTCCTGTGCAATATTGGTCTTTATAGATCAGACTTTACTTCCATCACCAGTCACATCCACAGCTGAGTGTTGTTTTTGCTTTGACTCCATCTCTTCATTCTTTCTGGAGCAATGTGTCCACTGATTTCCAGTAGCGTGTTGGGCACCTACTGACCTGGGGAGTCCCTCTTTCAGTATCCTATCATTTTGCCTTTTCATACTGTTCATGGGGTTCTCGAGGCAAAAATACTGAAGTGGCTTGCCATTGCCTTCTCCAGTTTTGTCAGAACCCTCTGCCATGACCTGTTCATCTTGGGTGTCCCTACACAGCATGGCTCATAGTTTCACTGAGTTAGACAAGGCTGTGGTCCATGTAATCAGTTTGGATAGTTTTCTGTGATTTTGGTTTTCATTCTGTCTGCCCTCTGATAGATCATGGAGTTCTTAAGGCAAGAATACTGAAGTGGTTTGCCATTCCACA
The DNA here is from genome assembly GCA_006408675.1 of Madoqua kirkii. NCBI lineage: Eukaryota > Metazoa > Chordata > Mammalia > Artiodactyla > Bovidae > Madoqua > Madoqua kirkii. The sequence goes on from SJYC01096959.1 coordinate 27,647, forward strand.
TGGACCACATTCTGGCCAGTGGACCACATTCTGTCAGAACTCTCCACCAAGACCCATCCTTCTTGGGTGGCCTAACACAGCATAGCTTCATTGAGTTAAACAAGGTTGTGGGCCATGTGATCAGACTGGTTAGTTTTCTGTGACTATGGTTTTCCCTCTGTCTGCCCTCTGATGGAGAAGGATAAGAGGCTTATGGATGCTTCCTGATGGGAGAGACTTACTGTGGGAGAAGCTGGGTCTTGTTCTGATGGGCAGGGCTATGCTCAGTAAATCTTTAATTTAATTTTCTGCTTTGTTCCCTCCCTGTTGTTTGACCTGAGACCAAACTGTGGTGGAGGTAACAAAGATAATGGCGACCTCCTCCAAAAGGTCCCATGCACACACTGTTGCCCTCAGGGCCCCAGACCCTGCGGCAGGCCACTGCTGACACACACCTCCACCTGAGACTTCTGGACACTCATGGACAAATCTGGGGCAGTCTCTTGTGGGGTCACGGCTCCTTTCTCGTGGGTCCTGGTGCTCACAAAGCTTTGTTTGAGCCCTCTGAACATCTCTGGCAGGAATGGGGTTTGATTCTAAACATCTTACCATCTTGCTGGGGCTTCTCCTTTGCCCATGGACATGGGTTATCTTTTTTTGGTGGGATCCAACATTCTCTGGTCAATAATTGTTCAGTAGCAATTTGTAATTTTGGAGTTCTCACAGGAGAATATGAGCGTATGTCCTTCTACTGCACCATCTTGCCAGAGTTACCTGATTATATGCCAGATTACTCTCTCTCTTTCTCTTTCTGTCTCCCCCTTCTATCCTCCTAATGAAGAAATTGAGAAAGAAATGAGACACGGATATCTGAGTCAAGTAATTTGCCTTAACTCATTCTGAATAAAGACAAGCTTTTGGACATCGAATAAGAGGATTTTCAAATATGTAAAAGGAATCATGTCTGATCAACTTATTAAAAATAGAGAAAAAAATAAGACCTTTAATCAGGCCTAACATGATGTTTGTTCATATTTTATAGGTTGCAAAGAAGAGACAGGGAATTTCAAGTTATTTCAAGTAATAGGAACAGCTTCCAGCTTCCAGTTCAGCATGTAAAAAACTTGGAAATTGTCACTCCCCTCCTCACAACAAGGAAAGAGCTGAACAATCTGAAAACCAGCAACTCTTCTTAGATCCAGCAGGGAAATGAGATCATGGAGTAAACCACAATACCTGAGCCTGGTGAAACAGGCAGATACAGAGAACTACAGCTTACTAGGAGGAGAACTGCAGCTAGAGCCAGCATCCTTTAGAGATGCTTAACGGGTAATTAACTGATTTCTGGAGAGTGGGTATGGACAAGGTTGAGAAGTAAAACCTGCTGGAGATCCAACCTTGGCGGTGTCCCCCCAAATTTTCTTGAGCAGCCTCCAGAAGCCCTACCAGGTTCTTACTGAGAAATCAGGGAAAAATCAGTTTCTAGAAGAGGAGGAGGAGAGTAACCATTCTGAAATATTCCCAGAGCATATTGTTTTCTCCTTAACAAAAATTTCCCTTAAGGGAAACTATTCTATTAGAGCCTAACTGACTTGGGTTTTGACAGAGTTTAGCAGATCTGGAGGAAGGGAGACACTTCAAACCAATCCCTCCTAAAAAGGTAAACAAAATAAAATGGAGATATACACATAGTCATAAGACCATGGAATGATCCCCTAATTCCCACTTGCACCTCATCAATAGCGGTCCTGAATAATAATGGGGAATTATAATAAAAGATTACTGCATAGCTCAGACCTTATTTACAAAGGAGACTTTAGGGAAACCCGATTACAACAGAGAAGACAAAAGCTAGGAACTACAAGAAATGGCAACTCACTCCAGCATTCTTCCCTGGAGAATCCCACGAGCAGTGGAGCCTGGCAGGCTACAGTTTTTCCAGTAGTCATGTATGGATGTGAGAGTTGGACTATAAAGAAAGCTGAGTGCCAAAGAACTGATGCTTTTGAACTGTGTTGTTGGAGAAGACTCTTGAGAGTCTCTTGGACTGCAAGGAGATCCAACCAGTCCATCCTAAAGGAAATCAGTCCTGAATATTCATTGGAAGAACTGATGCTGAAGCTGAAACTCCAAAATTTTTGCCACCTGATAGGAAGAACTGACTCATTTGAAAGACTCTGATACTGGAAAAGATTGAGGGCAGAAGGAGAAGGGGACAGCAGAGGACGAGATGGTTGGATGGCATCACCAACTCAATGGACATGAGTTTGAGCAAGCTCTGCGAGTTGGCAATGGACAGGGAGGCCTGGCATGCTGCAGTTCATGGGGCTGCAAAGAGTCAGACATGACTGTGGAACTGAATTTAACTGAACTGAATAGTTAAAGATTACTGCATAGCTCAGACCTTATTTACAAAGGAGACTTCAGGGAAACCTGAATTCCACAGAGAAGATAACAGCTAGGAACTACAAGAAATGGCAACCCACTCCAGTATTCTTGCCTGGAGAATCCCATGGACAGTGAAGCCTGGCAAGCTACAGTCCATGAAGTCACAAAAGAGTTGGACACGACTTCGCAACTAAACAACAAACAACAACAAAAACTAATTTTAGCCTCTGACATCTATAGCTACAATAGTGCACAGCTTAAAGTCTAACCAGATAAATATAAAACCTCATACTAGAGAGCTGATTACCTCAGCTCCTAATACCCAATATTTCGTGTCTGGCTTTCAGTTCAAAATTACGAAAAGACAGCATTATAAAAGACAGAAAAAGCACAGTCTGAACAGACAGCAAACCTTAGAAGAAGACCAAGATCTGGCAGATATTTTGGAATGGTCAGACCTAGAACTGCCCATATCCTTAGGCTGCTAATGGAAAGGGAACAACATGCAAGAACAGATGGGTAAAATAGGTAAAGAGATGGAAACTCTAAGAGAGAATTAAAAGGAAATCTAGAAATAAAAAACTATGGCAACAGAAATTAACATCTTTGATCTGCTCATCAGTAGACCGGCTGCAGCCAAGAAAGAATCAGTAAGCATGAAAATATGCCAATAGAAATGTCTCATATTGAAAAGCAAAGAAATTTTTTAGAACTATGGGGGTGTGGGGGTGAGGAATGGAAAATGCAAGATCTGTGGGACAAATGAAAAGGTATGACATTTACCTAAAAGTGATTCCATAATGAGACGAAAGAGACAAAAGAACGTAAGCCATGTTTAACATGTCAATGAAATGATGAGGACTGGGAAAATTAGGAAGTGCAGGCAACCATCTTCAGCTGTCAAGGAAACAAGGTTCATAGAAAACTTGCATGCCTTCTTTCTCATCATGCCCACTCTCCCAGTCACTTCCACAGATGACTTTTCTGCTGTGAGTGGGTCTGGTCTGTTTTCTAACTACTTTCTTGCTGCTCTTCCTCCTGTTGTTTTCACGTGGCTTCTACCACCGCATGCCTGCTCTGCATCTCTTAGTTTGGTGATTAATTTATTGTCTGTGTCCCTCTCTAGATGTCTCTATTCCACTCACTAGGAGAGAATCTGACTGGGTTAATCACCCTCCAGTGTTAAAATCTCTATGAGACAGGATTCCTTTATAAAATCACCTGCCCTGTGTGTGCTCAATCAGTCATGGCCTTGTGACCCCATGGCCTGTAACCCACCAGACTCCTCTGTCCATGGGATTTTCCGGGCAAGAACACTAGAGATGGTTGCCGTTTTCTTACTCTAGGGGGTCTTTCCGACTCAGGGATTGAACCTCTGTCTCCTGCATCTCCTGCATTGGCAAGTGGATTCTTTACCACTGAGCCACCGGGGAAGCCTCAGTTAGGCTTCCGGCCAACCTATAAAGTGACTGTATGCAGTTCAGGGGCTGATTACTAATCCAGTCCTCTCTGAGCGAGGCAAATGGATCACGTGATAAGAGGAATTAGGAACCAGAAACTGCTTCTTAGTTTGTGTTTGGAAAGGACTATAGCAAGTTAGTCTCTGAGTAGAATATGAATTTATTTGAATTACCTGGCACTTTGCAGCATGTTGCAAAATGCAAACTTAAGCACCACCGCCCCCCCAAAAATGGTAGTTTTAATTCAATATATCCTTTGCCCCTTGAGTTCTGGTTTATACCATGTTACCTAGTCCCTACCACCACCAATGGGGGGACAGGGAGTGTGAAAAGTAACGCTGCTGCTGACAGCTCCAAGGTAAATGCTGAGATTCAGAGCCTGGAACAGGCTGCGTCTTGACCCAACGCACTCTGGTGACAGGCCAAGGCAGACCGCTCCACAGACTGTACCCCAACTAACCCGACGTCCCCAGGAACAGCAGGGCACACCCGCGACGGTCTTATTCTTTGAGTTATTCCACCGTGTCACCTGTCGCTTATATTTTCAACCATCCTCTACTAAACGTGGCTGCAAGACACAGAGGAAAATGTGTGTGTTAAAACAGAGCGGGGTGTGTGTGAAAGTTTCCTGTCAAGAGTGCAATACGCTTGAAAATTATTTTTCACTTACCTGATTTCAGTTTAGGCTATTAATTTTCTGAAGCAGATGAAATCAATGTAGGAAGAGAGCAGCGTTCTATTCGTGTTCACTTTTCACTGAAATTCAAGTTAAACATCAATGTGCTTTCCCTTCACTAGTTTCTGCGGGATTGTATTTAGCTGACTTCCCTGAACACGTGTGACGCGCAGCAGGGAGGGAGAGGCACCAGCATTATTCTCTTTAGTTCTTGAGTGTGTTTGACTTTTAAGGGCACTTTTCTTAGGGAGGGAAAGCGTGTTTTGCTATACCTTCATGTAAGGGGTTGTGGGTGAGTAAAGCCTACAAAGAAGATAAGAACCCTACTCCTGTTTAACTCTGGCCTCAGAAGCAAAGGAACTGTCCTCCTGCATGACATACTGTTATTATCTTTGCCCTCTGTGCATGCCGCTTCTTAGAAAGAACTAGAGCGGTGTCTTACGCTTTCCTAGTACAGATTCATATTTAAGAAATTGCATAAAATGTGCACAAGTACACTCTTCTCATTTTGCCAGTTTTCTTTGACTCAGCATACCTTAAAACCTGACTGTTGCATGACTGCAAACAGCATATTTCATCCTAATCTGTTTCTTACGGTAGATTTTTAGGGGAAAAAAGATAACTTTTGAACATTTTTTCTTCATAACTCCTTTGTATTTATCAAGAAAAAAATGTTCACTGTTGTTCTTATTCAATTTGCAAAAGAAAATATCAAGGTGATTTATTCAGTCATCAAAGTGTTTTAAGTGCCCCCAAGCCTCCAACAGTTTTTATAACATCTGTGGGAACTTAAACTGATCAGATACTATTCCTATTTTAAAGATGAAGAAACTAACTCACAGGGAGGTTAGATGATTTATCTAAACTAAAAAAATGGAGTATAACTGCAAAAATAAGGTTGTTTTAAAGTCTTGATTTATGACTTTCAGCCCAATCATTTCACTTACACTTTCACACAACTGCTATAAATGTTACCGTACATCAGGACCCATATAAGATCTATACTTTCTGTAACACGCATGACATGTCTATTACAAGAATTATTTCTCATGTAGCATTATGCAATCTTTTTGTTTTTACCTGTCACATAAAATTTATGGTGAATTTATATTCAATGTTAATTGGAAAAAAAAGTGGCCATCATCAAAAAATCTACAAACAATAAATGCTGGATAGGATTTGAAAAAATAGGAACCCTCATGCACTGTTGGTATCAATGTAAATTGAAGCAGCCACTATGGAGATTTCTTAAAAAAACTGGAAATAAAACTACAATAAGGACATACGCACCCCAATGTTCACCGAAGCACTACTTACAATAGCTAGGACATGGAAGCAACTCAGCTGTTCATCGACAGATGATTCGATATAAAAGTTGTGGTATACATATATAAAATAAACATACTCAGGCACAAAAAGGAATGCATTTATACATTTGAGTCAGTTGAACTGAGGTGGATGAACCTAGCACTGGTTACCCAGTGAAGTAAGTCAGAAAAGGAAAACAAATCTCATACATATGAAAAATAGTGCTGATGAACGTGTCTTCAGGGTGAGAATAGAGACATAGACGTGAAGAAAAGACTTGTGGACACAGCGGGGAAAGTAAAAAGTGAAAGTGAAGTCGCTCAGTCGGGTCTGACTCTTTGCGACCCCATGGACCGTAGCCTACCAGGCTCCTCCATCAGTGGGATTTTCCAGGCAAGAACACTGGAGGGGGTTGCCATTGCCTTCTCCAGGAGATCTTCCACACCCAGGGACTGAACCCAGGTCTCCAGAACTGCAGATAGATGCTTTATCGTCTGAGCCACCAGGGAAGTCTGCGGAAGGCAGAGTGTGGGACAAATTAAGAGAGTAGCATTGACATATATACACTACCTCGGGCAAATAGCTAGCTGGGAGGAAGCCGTCATATCACAGGGAGAGCTCAGCCCAGTGCTCTGTGACCATCTAGAGGGGCGGGGCGGGGAGGGCGAGGGAGGCTCAGGAAGGAGGAGATAACATGTATACCTACGGCTGATTCATGTTGTACAGCAGAAACTAATACAAACTTGTAAAGCATTACCTTCCATTTAAAATTTTAAATAAAAAGAAAAGAAAAAATGTTCACAGTCAACTTTATTTTTCATTAGCAAAAAAAAAAAAAAAATGACAATTGGACAGGTTTACTTTGTTCCCTCTCCTAGGGCCTCTTGTACATGAATTAGCATTAATGAAGCGAGTGAGAAGAGTGAACCCCCTGTACCTGGACAGCAAACAAAGCCAGACGTGTACGGAGAGCTTAGTGTCCACATGATAGTATATCTGAAGAGTAGTGAACTCCATATAAAAACAGAGGTTGACAAATAAATCCAGGGTTCCTGAGAGCCTGGTTTTTCCTTTTTAAAGACAAGCTAATCTGCCGGTTGGAAGCTGTCGCTGCCCACCGCAACACAGAACAGTCACATATGCAAATATGGACACGATGCCTGCGGTCTCAGTGCAGATTAATTCCTGCTGGCCGCCAGGAGCCATGAGTGACTGTGCTGTTTCTGTGACAAACCCAACCCTCCCTCCCTCAGAGACAAAAGAAACAGAGGCATGGAAAGGCCAGAGCCTCAAACCATAGTTATTTCACCTTGAATAGACTTTCAAAATGAAGCCCTTTCATTTTGTTTCCTATATTAGACATTGAAAATGAAAAAGGAATTTCAAATCTTGTTTCTTCACTGGTGTATCACAAACTGCTAATTAGAAAAGATTTCTTTTACTAAATGATTATCTCTTATGTCTTTTTTAACACTTGAAAAGTTACAACTTCAGGAGAAGAGGAAAGAGCTTTAATTAAAGAATGAATTATTGAATATTCAGTTTTAATTGATGTTGCCCTGTGCTATTATTTTGCATGTTTATGGATGTTTTATGTGATTCTGTTATCAGAATAACTAAAGAGAGAGACGTTGACTATTGAGCCTAAAAAAAGGGGGAGGGTTTCCGGTTTCTGCCTGATCTCATTCAGTCATTTAAGTTCAAGAATCATCTGAAGCTTGGTTTCCATGACAACAAGTCACTAATTGTGAACATAAAATAAAAACTCAACCTTCGCTGAATTTGGCAGTTACATGGATGATGTCTAATTTTTTTTTAAGTAGTAAAATGGCACTTTTCTTAGGGAATTCTTCAAGTCAATTTCCTGAAATGAAGAAGCCCCTTCACTGTGGAGCTAACTCTAGTGTGGCAAATGTGTGGCCTTGAAGCTGTCTGGATCATCAGTCAGGGACTGTCAACACATAGCTCTTGCTAGAGACATGCGAGAAGGTTGCAATGAGTGAGGATTTTTTTGCATCTTTGAGCTAAGAGAGTTGCTGAGGTGGATGAATGAACCCAGAAAATGCTATCAAGCACTGGATTTGAACCCTCTTTAGACTGAGGACAGAAAAAAACTTTTGAGGGGAAAAGAGTTAAAACCTAAAATCAGCTGCTTTTCATGGGGTTAGTCATCTATGCTCAATCACTAGCAAAGCTTCTGGTTTCTCTGTCTGGCATATTAAAAAAAAAAAAAAAGGGAACTCTTCGGGGCTTGGAAACCTATTCATCTGACACAATGGCACCACTGAAAATTCATCGGTTGATGACCTGCACATATCATTTGTAAAAATTGCTTCAGTCTGAGTTACCTTTCACCAGCTCTGGAAGTCTACTCACTAGGTCACTAGAAGTGAGTAAGAACATTGTGACAAATTCTGTTTCCATGACAATGAATGAGCCAGTGAAAATGGGGAGGAGAAGATCTGTATTTTGTACAATATTCTCAAGTGTTTGCCTATTTTCATTTTTAGCCGTTTAGTTCTCGTGGCTCTGTTCCAGGACTCTTTAATTTGCCAGTAGCTGTTTTTCCTACACAGATTACAGGAGTAATTCATCAGTGAATGTTTCACTCAGTGGTCCCATTTAATGTAAGAAAACATAAAAATGATTTTTTTCAATTATGTATTTTTGTTTGTTTACAAAGAATGTCATAAGCTTTTTTCCTTTCTTTTTTCACAATCTAGCTTTAGTGTTCTTATCCTCTTATTTATTGACTATTACTTTACACAGACTACAACTGCAATTTGTAAGTTGTGGGATCTGCTTTTAAATGCCAATAAATCTCAAAAAGGCAATGATCTTTGAATTTATTGGACTAAAACCCAGAGGGGGATGTAAAGAGAAAAGGAACATTAAAATATTTAGACCCAGTACATGCTACAATGAAACAAAGTGTTTAGGAAAAATTAAGAAAGCAACAGAGCCTTTCCTTTACTGAATTACCTTAAATTGGCTTACATATTTACATACAGTGGGATGTGTTTCTCTTATTTCAGCTCCTATCCACTTCCTGAACATAATGATAGCACTACCATTTCCTTGGGGAGAGAGGGAAAATTGATTCCAGCGGCTTTAGTTTTTAAATGATGAAAAATGCAAAAAGAACTCATGTTTGCACCAGGAAAAAAAATAGATATGCAACTATTTCTTTCTGAGGTATGAAATAAGAAAAATATCCCTTTAAACCATGTATTTTCAATTTAGCTGTAGTTTGTATCTCCACAAGTAACTAAGTTAGCTCATTTTTAAAACTAAGTTCAAATAATAGGATTTTTCCCCTTGCCTTTCTTTTAAAACAAAGAAAATTAACCAGTTTTCAATTTTCAAGTGTTTATTCTGCCATTTTGTAGCCACAGATTTAAAGGACAATTATTTCTTTTCCAAATTCATTCATTTGCTCAGAGCAGGAAGAAATGTTACTCCTAAATGTTGTAGACTGCCAGCAATGAACAAACTAATCAGATTTCATCTTCATCTGAGACTAAATGGGCAAAGGTCCTTGAGATTCACAGAAAGTAAAGCATAAAACTATTTAACATTTATTATGCAAAGCTCTGCCAATCAGAAGTATTTTTTTTTCAAAATTTCAATAAATGTTAATGCAATAATATATTTTTCTGTGAAGAACTGTTCTTCAGGGTCATATTTGCTCTGAGAGCTTAATTTCTCTACCAAGAACAGAAAGAGCTCTCACACTGAAAAGAATATGGTAATTTTCTTTTCCTCCCTTTTTAACACATACACACAAAAATATTAATATTAGTGGATCTCAGAGAATGTGCATGATTGAAAATCAAAGCAATTGTCTTAATGAATAAACTCTAGTTGTTTTGCAGCAGATATCTATAAACTATTTAGAAAGAAAGCCATGCCATTCTGAAATCCACATTGGCAGCCCTGAATTTGTTCTTCTTGATTTAAAATAGTGAGGGCCACAGTGTCAGTTGACTGGATATGAACAAGGTGAAGTCTAATGACTTCTTTTGTTCACCTGCCATATGTAACTCCTTCCACTCTTTATGGGCAATGTGTATGGTTTTGCTAACAGTGCCATGCTTCCTTTGCTAGACCTAAGATCATAAAGCAAATAGCTGGCATTCAGTTCACATTGGTGTTAATAGTGTGAGATCCCTCAGCCAGCTGCTGTCTGGGAAATAAAGATGGCATGACCCACCCAAGAGACACCTGCCTCCATATCAATGTGACCCAGAGCTGGTACCAAACAGTGCAAGAGTCAGCTTGTTAACGCTAATATCTCCAGCAACATAGGAATAAACAGCCACTCTATCGGTCCTGTAGATTGAAAGTGTCACAAAAATACTGTCAGGCTCAGCTGCTGATCATTAAAAATAAGTACAAAGGAGAGGAATAATGACTTGTTGATTTACCCAAGTCAAGTTGGCATCCTCATGACACTATCCACAACTGTATAGATAACTTTCAGGTATTAGGAGGAGAGAGGTTGACAAAGAAAATAATCGTGAGGTTTCCTGACTTTTAGGTTAAAATCAATTGATAACAAAGAATGCAAATAATGTGTGTATATATATATATATATATATATAGCTGAATTACTTTGCTATACACCTGAAACTAACACAACATTGCACATCAGCTAAATTTCTACAAAAATTTTAAAAATGAAACTGGTCAGTAACAAAACACACTACATACTACAATGATTTCTTTTCACAATACACATTAAATGTTGTGCTTAGCTATTTCATATGTCACCTACGCTACAGAATATCTGTTACTTAAAATTGTTCTTAACACTGATAGGACACTACATAAATATTCAGGACAGTGACATTTTAAAAGGCTTATTACTCTGTTTATGAACATAATACCTATAGAAATACATAGTGTTTATCATGAATGTAGTCACGTTTAAAAAGCAATGAAAAAAGATACTGAATGTATATCCATGTAGCACTATAAGTGTTAATGAGGAAATATGTGTCTATAAATCTAACAGGTGTTTTCTAATACTGGCACTCCATCCCTGAAAAATTATGTGAAATAGTTTTACTCATATAGTTTTTTAACCCACCGAGGTGTCACTACTTAAATACATTTTGTGGAGAACTTGTATATTTGCCACAAATATATTGCAGTATGAAGACTATTTTTTAATCTGTTTTTCAGCTTTATTTTTTAATACCTATGATTTTAAAATATGCTTATAGTAAACATTTAGAGCACAGATGTACTTTTATTGCTGGCATTTTTTCCACTCTTTCCCCAGAGGTGATGCTGAGAGGTATTGCTTCAAGGTTATCATGTTGAAAGCAAATTAGACCTGACCAAGACTGCTGGCCCAGGATCCAACATCCCGCACGCCCAGAATCTAACCCCGGTGGCCAGCCAAACCTCCCTTTGGTGTTTTCAGAGTGTAAGAGATTTATTCTACACATGTAGTTGACAGCTCAGGATCTCTGACCCAAGCCAAAAAAACATCTATTGAAGGATCTTTAGATAAATGAAAGTCATAGTCTTCCATTTACTGTATAAGGAAGGCTATCTCATGCAAAATTTTCAACTGCATTGAAAAATCATTACTTTTAAAAGACCCTCAGTAAAGTAGATTGCTACCAATTTAATGTGCTGACAGTCATTCACCCAGTAGTATTCTTTATTTCTTCTTGCCACAGTAGACAAGGTGTGCACCAAAGATAAACAGAGGTAGTGTTAAAGAATCTAAAGATTATAAAGCAGTATGGAAGACTAACCACAGAAAAGCAACCAGAATAATCCCATTGGAGGATTATAGAAGTGGGTTATCAGGAAGAGCACAGGAAGGTTTATCAACGTAATAATGAGGGAAAGGATGTTGCATGCAAAGAAACAGGTGAACAAAGGCAGAGAAGTGAAAATCAATCTATTATAGTTAGACAATCACAAACAGCTCACTGTTGACTGAACACCCAGTGTAATGAGGCAGGTGGTAGAAACGAAGAGCGACAGAGATACACAGGGGTCACATCTAGGAGGCCCCTGGTCATTAACTCCTTACATATTGTTTTATCCCAGTGAACTTTTGGGAGATGAAGGTGGCAGTTCTGATGAAAAATAATGGCAATGACAGAAAATATTCAACAAGATGAATTGGAGATTTGTTTTGAAAGTCGAATTGTCAAACCTTGGTGATTATTTGGGAATCTCATGAAGTGATGAGAGACTGCAAAATTCTATATGATGCACATATCTAGCTGGAGCAGCTGAGTGGATGTCAGCACCACCAAGCCAGCTTCAGGGGAATGGGTTGAAACAAATGTGTCTGTGGGACATTCCCGTAAAGATGCCCACCTAGGAACCAGGTAGATGAGTCTGGAGCTGAGAACACAGACCTCGAATTGTGATCCACTGGTAAATAATGTATGCTGAAACCAGGAGACTGGAGGAGACGGCTCAAAGAAAATAAAAAGTGAAATAAGTTATGAATTCAGGATCCAAACCTAGGGCAGAATAATTATTTAAGAAGTTTCCAAAAGAAAATGAGCCAAGAAAGGAAACAGAAAGGAGTTGACCAAAGGAGGGGAATTCATAACATATTAATATGATGGAAGGCACAAAAGTGAAAAATGCAGCAAAGGGTTCCGGGAAGATAAGATGAAAAACTACAAATTAATCTCCTGTCTGCCTCTCCCTATCTGAATGCAAATCTACATCACTGGAAATAGAACTTAGATTAAGAAACATCTAGGAAAGGCCATGGTCAGCATACTCATATGTTATTTAGAAGTTTGGTAAGTTTCTTTTTTTTTTTTTTTAATTCCTTTTCTACCTTATCCTCAAAGCACCACAAATTCTTTAGATAAAATTCCTGACTTCATTCTTCACAATTAAACTTGTAATACATGTTAAGCTCAAGTCAATTCAATGTTATTGTCATTGACAAGGACTAGGAGTGAAGATTCTATCTGTTACCAATTATGCGTAGAAACTTTGGCTTTAATGTCAAGCTAAGAGCACAATGGATATTTTGTGGAAGATGAGAAGCCTCTGCATTAGTTGAGTCCTGAGAGAAAAGCATAACATTCTTCAATGCAGAAAAGAAGAGCAAGTTTCACATTGGAAGGAAATTGGTTGTAAAGCCACACAGAATGAACACAGAATGCCTGTGTGAATCACAATAAACTGTGGAAACTTCTGAAAGAGATAAAAATGCCAGACTACCTGACCTGCCTCTTGAGAAACCTGTATTCAGGTCAGGAAGCAACAGTTAGAACTGGGCATGGAACAACAGACTGCTTCCAAACAGGAAAAGAAGTACGACAAGGCTGTGTATTGTCACTCTGCTTATTAAGCTTATATGCAGAGTACATCATGAGAAATGCTGGGCTGGAGGAATCACAAGCTGGAATCAAGATTGCTGGGAGAAATATCAATAACGTCAGATATGCAGATGTCACCACCCTTATGGCAGAAAGTGAAGAAGACTGAAGAGACTTTAGATGAAAGTAAAAGAGGAGAGTGAAAAAGTTGGCTTAAAGCTCAACATTAAAAAATTAAAGATCATGGCATCCAGTCCCATTACTTGGTGGCAAATAGATGGTGAAACAGTGGCAGATTTTATTTTGAAGGACTCCAAAATCACTGCAGATGGTGATTGCAGCCATGAAATTAAAAGATGTTTACTCCTTGGAAGGAAAGTTATAACCAATCTAGACAGCATATTAAAAAGCAGAGACATTACTTTGCCAACAAAGGTCTGTCTAGTCAAGGCTATGGTTTTTCCAGTGGTCATGTATGGATGTGAGAGTTGGACTATAAAGAAAGTTGAGCACTGAAGAATTGATGCTTTTGAGCCATGGTGTTGGAGAAGACTCTTGAGAGTCCCTTAGACTGTAAGGAGATCCAACCAGTCCATCCTAAAGGAAATCAGTTCTGGGTTTTCATTGGAAAGACTGATATTGAAGCTGAAACTCCAATACTTTGGACACCTGATGCAAAAAGCTGATTCATTTGAAAAGACCCTGATGCTGGGAAAGTTTGAAGGCAGGAGGAGAAGGGGACGACAGAGGATGAGACGGTTGGATGGCATCAGTGACTTAATGGGCATTCGTTTGGGTAGGCTCCAAGAGTTGGTGATGGACGGGGAGGCCTGGTGTGCTGCGGTTCATGGGGCAAAAAGTCAGACACAACTAAGCGACTGAACTAAATTGAATGAACATACTGCAGATTCCTGGGTAGGGGACAGCAGAAACGCAGTGGACTGTTGACATCTTGGCATTGTGCACAGGAACAACTCATCAATTAAAGACAATAACTAATACTCCATCAAAGCTTTGTTGTCAGGCACTGTCAGATTCTAGTAACAGCCCAGCCCTTCAGCTGTGTATCTTAGGTAAAGACTTACGGTCCTAAAGTCTACTTTCCTCATTTGTTCCTACTCTAGAATCTTGTGAAAAGACACATGCAAAGCATTAGTCTAGCACAGTAGTTCACAACACAGGGTGATTTTGCCCCACAGGGAACATCTGCAAATATCTGGAGACATTTTTGGTTATCATGACTCAAGAGGAGTTGTGTGTTAACTGTCATCTAGTAGGTAAAAGTTTGTGGATGCTGTAAACATTCTATAACACACAGGACAGCATCCAAGAATGAAGAATTATCTGATCCAAAAGGCCAACATGCCAAGAATAGGAAATCCTGATCTAGCCATCATGCACACATTATAATAGTCCTTACATCGTGCTAGAAATTACTTAAGTGTTTGACATCATCTCAGCTAACCTCATCCAAACACCATGAGATTAGTCCCAGTATCATCCCCTCTTTACAGATTAGGAAACTGACAGACGAGAAAGAAGTTCAGTAATGTAAACAGGGTTACATAACTAGCAGTGATAGAACTAGGGTTTCATAAATGTTAACTATTACTGCATTCCATAGAAAAGTGACATTCTTTCAGGTATTTTCAAATACTCAACCTTTGGCAAAGACTGCTATTTCAGCTTCCATGCAAGCATTGACACAAACCCAGGCAAATCGACATGTTACACGCTTTGGCTTCCTTAATCAAGTTTTTTCTTTAAATGAGTACAAAATGAAATGGAGTAATGGTTAAAAAGAAGGAAATGTAGATTTCTTAAGAGCATCTTAAAAAGACAATTGCCAGACTTCCTTTTAGAGAAATCTTCTTAGTGTTAAAAATCAGTAAAACCTGACTTCAGTAGCTGGCATTAGGGCTTCTCTAATGCTGAAGTCAATAGCTCCTCTTGTAGTGGTGTTAGGGTTTAAGCACTGCTCCAGGCCTATGCAGAACTTGAATGTGAGATCAAAGATATAAAAGTCACCTGACTCTATCACTTCATTTTATAGCCTGAAATGCCTAGGATGGTACATTTGTGCAATTTTCAGTGATGTATCATTGATTGTTTTTAACAATTCTTTGCATCAGTGTGTTTTGGAAGGTATTTCTCTCCTTTTTAAACCTCCCTTTAGGGAAGCTGAAACGTAAGCTGTTGAGTGTAGATGTGTGTGGACCTAAAACCCTGAAAGGCAACAAATACTGAAATGTTAGCACACATATAAATATTTTGACAATTGTAACAAAATAGTTGCGGGATTTTGGCATCCTGAATTTTCAAGGTAATTGCAAAGAGAGTGAAAACAGTACAATATGCCAGTACGCTATAGTGCAGCATGGTGGCCAGAAGCGTGAGGTTTATTCTCAGATCAGTACTCAAATCTCATCCTTTAATAATAAGATGATCTTAAAAAATGACTTGACTACTCTGAATCTCAGTTACCTTTCCTACTGAAGAAGGAAACAGAAGATTTGATAGTAGAATGTTCTCCAAAAATAAACACTATCATATGCCAAGCACTGTTTTAGACAGTAAGGGTACTATGATGAACTACCCTCAAGCAGCTTATAATTAAAAAATTAAAATAGAGTATCATCTCAGAAATAATTGGTCCAAAGGAAACAATTCTGAATAAGCTGATTGTGATTAGACAAGCATAGGGGCCAATAAGGCCTCTGAGGGGGTGCCATTTGAGCAGAATCTGGACACATGCATGGAAAGGAGCATCCTAAGCAAAGGCAAGGGCAAATGGAGGCATCCTCAGTCTGGAATACTCCAGTGAATTTGAGAAAAATCAAGGAGATCTGTGAGGTTGATGCTCAGGGACTCCTGAATTCAATTTGAAAAGTAGCCAGGGGTTATCTCTTGTAGGAACTGATACGCTAAAGCAGGATTTTGGATTTTATTCTATGATGGGAAATCATTGGACGTTTTTTGTAGGGGAGTATCATGATGCAATTTATGTTTTGAGAGGATTGCTATGGGTCCTATGTGAAGAATAGACTCTAGGAACCAGGGGTAGATGCGGGAAATGAAGAAAAAGTAATCGCAATAGTGAAGGCAGGACATGGTGGTGACTTCAAATAGGAAGATGATACTTGGAAGCAAACAAAGGGATTAGAATCATCATGTATTTGGAAATAGACGTAACATAACTTCTGATAGATCAAATGTGGATTGTGAGAAAGAAACTAAAAGTGATTTCAAAGTCTGGGGTCTAAGTAGCTGGATGAAAAGAGACTGGATAATGAACTGGTAAAAAGAAAGAGGAATTATATAGAGTTTAGAGATACTAATTCAGCATCCATGTGGGAATATTCAATTGACCACTGGATGTACAAGTATACATTCAGGAAAGAGGTTGAGAATGGATCATAAAATTTGCTCATTATTAGCGTATAAATATAGTTGAGCCAGGAGAACTGAGTAAAATCATGGAGCACACTGAAATTGTAAAGAAAAGAGATTCTGGGTCTAATCTTATTGGGTCTCCAATATTTAGAGGTCAAGAAACTGAGACAAATGAAGGAAAATTATAGGAGGAGAATTTCTTAGATCCAAGCAAATGAAATACTTCAAGAAAAAGAAAATGGCTTAACTGTCATATGCTACAAATGTACTGAATAAGATGAGGGAAGAATTGATCATTGTTAAGATAGAGGCCATCAGTGATTCTGGGAAGAAAGCAGCAGTGGAGTGATGGGTATAACGCCTTATTTC